>NIGD01000001.1:3751031-3792811 GCA_003055185.1 Escovopsis sp. TC
CCCCAACCCCTCTCTCCCCCGCGACCCCGCTCGCGGTCCCGTCGTGCAGAACTACGGGCACTCGTCATCCTGCAAGCGCAGGTCAATGCATTCATCGACCCGATCCACTAACACAACGATCATCACAGCCGTTGACTTCACGACGACACCCTGGGGCAACTGGACCCCCTCGTCCTTCTCCTTCATGCTCTTCAACAGCGTCTGGTCCCTCCTCGTCCTGGCCTACCTCGCCCTCATCCCGCGCTACCTCCCGAAGCTCTACCACTCGCTCGGCGCCCTCGGCGCCCTCGCCGTCACCACCATCTTCTGGTTCGCCGGCTCCATCGCCATGGCCGTCCGGATCGGCGTGCCCCACTGCGGCGGCGCCGACGCCTGCATGACCAGCCAGGCCGCCGTCGCCTTCGGCTTCTTCATCTGGGCCATCTTCTCCGGGCTGACCATCATGGAGGCCCTCGCCACCTCGAGGGGCGGAGGCGCCCAGGTCGACAAGGTCAAGAAGCCCGCCACCACCAACACTGCGAGCGTGAGCGTATGAGACGACCGGCGGGCGACTTCCTCTATGGACATGGATGGCAAAAAGACGGCGGGCGCAGACAGGCATTTCGACAGGATCTGCGCAATTGCCATTCCATCCTCGCGGCTATCCCTGCTTGCCCATATCCTTATCAGAAGTATTAGATGACCCTGAACAGTATGACGGACGGGGCTTTCGACGCTCTTTTTTCTCTTTGTTTCGGATGGATGGGAGTCTTTGATGTCATTGGAAACGAGGATGCTCGTTGGGAGTACGAGCACGAGTACGAGTGCAGCAATCTGGAATTGCCCTGTGATGGTGGCCTGGATGCGATTGCGATGGCAGGACTGCAGATACCCAATATGATTTTGTTTCCCACTGCAGCCTTTCCTTTACCTGAGCGACAAAGAAGAGGGGAAGATTCGACGAAATCTCACACCAATTCCAACGAAAGCAGAGCAAGGGCACAACAAGGAACCTTAGTGAGTCATCAGGGGAGATGAACAATGGAAAAAAAAATTTTGCAAAAATAATAGCAACACCTGGTCTCGATCCAGGGACCTACGGGTTATGAGCCCGTCGCTCTTCCACTGAGCTATGTTGCTGATGCTTGTTGATGCAACCCCATTGCTTAAACACTACTATGGGGCTCCCTCCGCGACCAGGCCCAGCCCAGCCCTAACTCCAGCCCTGGCACCGTCCGAGTCCGCGCTCGGGTGGAACTCGCGCTGGCGCCGAGGTCAGAAATTAGTCGCTTGGCGACTCGCCGCACGGGTTCACGAGAGGGCGAAGCCTCTGGAGATGATTCGTCGATTCGGAATGGGAGGCCTGAACGGGTTGGCAGCCCGGCGGTTGCTTAGAAAGAGCCCTGATCATTGATGGCAAGATGGCTGGCCCGAGATCGTTGCCGAGTGATGACTAAGCCTGGACTGAAGTCGGCGCCGGGACGTGAAGCCGTCGTTGGGTCGAGTTTGGTGGCCTGGAGGCGCGGGAGCCGGCGACAGACCTGGAGGAGAAAGCAGGGATGAGAGGCTGCGCGTGAGAGGGCCACTGCATGAGCATGAGGGAGCTGGATCTGTGCTCGTAGTACGGAGTATGTGTGGTGTGAGGGAGCTGAGATCTGTGGTGGATGGTGTGTGGAGTTGTGCGGGATCGTGACGCGTTTGTTTACTCTGCGAGCTGCAATGCCCCTGAATCCGTGGCCCATCAGTGCAGGCCATCCCCTTGGGTGGATAGTTCAGACGGATGTGCCCTTTCGACAGTCTTGATGCTCATGTCCTTGGTCCCGGGCGTGATCAAGACAGCTCTATATCGACCCCGACGAGGTGCTCGCTCCGACAGGATCGTTGAACGCATCGAGTCCTCGTTGCTTCAACAACTCGGCAAAATTCAACCCTGTCTGAATCCCGTACTCCGTACATCGTGATCTATGGATGCACTTACTCCGTGCTCCGTACAAAGCTCACGTCGTACGGAGCCAAGCCACGTCAAGATGTCAGCTCGCAGACGCCGTGGTTGAGGCTCGACAAGAAGAGCCACTGCTCGCTTCCCTGCAGTTCTCACAGCCTCAGCCTCTCACCTCCCAACCTCCCCGATATCTGGAGACATCTACGGAGTAGATTCATGTTCCATCCATCCACCCATCCCATCCAGAAACCTGCACGCTTCATCCGTCATCAAAAGGACCGGTCACTGCCATCCCTGCCAGGCCCGGTCAGGGTACGAACTCTGCACGACCACGAGCCGAGTCTGCATCGTTGACATGATGCACCTCATCGGCAGAAGAAAAGAAAACGATTCCTCCTCCGCCGCATCCTTTGCCTGGCACTCGTAGCAGTCCTCGTCTAGGAGATCGGCCCTCCCCACATCTCGGCTTGGCGTCTCGCGTTCCTGCGTCTGTCGGCAGCGCAGCGCCTCTTCATCCTCCATGCTCGGCCGGGGGGGCTGCAGCGTCCACCACCACCATCACAACGAGCCACGGGCTGGACGACCTCGACTTCGTGTTGTCTTAGCAGCTCGCTTCCCTTCTCCTCGATCGCCTTCTGCGCGACAGCCGGCGCCGTTGCGCGCCACGACCTTCACGATGTTGTTCGCCATCATCTTCGTGTGCAATCGGCTCTCCCAGATCATCACCTTGGTAAGCGAGCAGCAGCTGGAACTCATCCCCGCCACAAAGCAAACAAAGCAAGAGCAAGACCCGTCATGCAGCCCTAGATTCCCCATCCTCCTCTGCCCCCATCGCCGAATTGACTGCAAGCGGTCTGTCTCGACGAAGTCTGGATCTTTTCTAACAGCAACCTCGCAGATCCCCGTCGTCGGCATGCTCGGCTGGCTCGTCAACGTCTTCAACGCCCACAACGCCCTCACCCCCGACCCCGTCCTCATCCTCTTCATCGTCTCCCTCCTCGCCCTCACCTGGGCCGTCCTCACCCTCTTCAGCTACCACCGCTCCTCTCACAACGCCTCCCTCGTCGCCCTCGTCGACCTGCTCCTCCTCGGCGCCTTCATCGGCGGCGTCTGGGCCCTCCGCGGCATCCGCCACGCCAACTGCGACCACCCGACCGAGCGCTCCCTCTGGATCGCCCACGTCCCCGGCGTCACCGACGCGGACATCCCCTGGGCGCCCAGGAAACCCTGCGCCATGCTCAAGGCCTCGTGGGCCTTCGCCATCATCAACTGCTTCCTCTGGCCCCTCACGTCGTTCGCGGCCTACCTGCACGGCGACAAGGAGCCCGAGGCGCATAAGCACGCGCGCGTGCCGGCGGGGGATGTGTACGAGGAAAGTATGGTGAGGAGCAGGCGGTCGGGGAGGAGTCGCGGGACGAGGACGCGCAGCCGGTCGAGCAGATCGCCGCAGAGCCGTCGGTCGCACGCAGTCTACGCTTGAGAGTTACCGTCGTCGAGATCGATAAAGAGAGGTTATGGACCAATTGAGTGGGTAATCTGCAAAGTACAATGGGGGATTTCCCCGTTTGAACGAGTTGTGTTTGTCTTTACGAGGGGACGATGGCGCATCAGGCGATCAAAGCAAATCTCCCATGATAATGTGATGGCATCAAACGGCTTGGTGGGAAGATACTCGCATCTGTACGCGAGCTAACGCCAGACGAGATTTTGTTACAAATGGTCCTCTTTGAGCGAAACAATAAATGCAGGATGATACATGTAATGAATGACGAAGAATCCACCAACCTGAATCAGAGATCGCAAAAGACCCCCCCATTGCTGTATCGCTCCCGCGCCTGAAATATGTCATCCTGTTTGCATCGTGGTTCCCGAGAAAAAAAAAAGTCAGAGGATCGCTCAATGTCTCTCCTCCTCCTCTCCGACCTGGTACCCCCTCGCGATGCCGCTGCGCCCCTCCTCCACGAGCGTGCTCGCCTCCTGGTCAAAGTCGCTGCCCAGGCCCTGCCACGTCCGCTGGGACCGCAGGAACTCGGCCCCCGGGCTGGCCACGCCATTGATGCTGGCCAGCTCGCCGGCCACCTTCTTGACCAGCGCGGCGGAAGTCTGCCGCGCTTTGGGTTGTGAGGCGGCGGTCGGGTCGTCGTTGACCCCTCGAGGGTGCTCGTTGGCGGACCGCACTGTGAGATGCATGGGCCTGCTGTGGCTTAGCAACTTGCCGGTCCGGAGATCGAACACGGGCGGGGGGGATTCTTCGCCCTCGACGCCGTCGTCCGGCTCTTCGCGAGTTCGGTCGTTGTCTTCTCCTTCTGCTTCTTCTTCTTCTTCTTCTTCTTCTGTTGTTCGTGCTGTCGTCGCTTCGGTCGAAGCCTCCTTGTCGTTGGAAGCGTCTGCCTTGAGCTTCTCGATGCCGCCCCACCACTCGCCGCCCCATATCCTGTCCTGCTCGTCCATGAGCGCCATCTCCATCTCGAAGGGCGTGATGACGGGCCGCCAGTACGCCGCGTCGTCCTCGACCAGCCCGCTCTCCCAGCACCCGACAACGACCCAGCCCTCGATCTCGGCGAAGTTGGCCAGCTTGGCCGGGTTCAGCTTCCCCACGACCACGGTGTAGCTCTTCTTGCCCGCCTTGGCGATCTTGGCCCGCAGAGAGTCGATCGAGGCGAGGTAGTTGGACACGGAGAGCGTGTTGACGAGGATGCCGATGACGCCGGCGGCTGCGAGCGAGAGGACCTTGGCGAATCGGCGGCGCAGGAGGCCCGCGGTCCGCATGGTCGGGTTGTCGATCGAGGGCCCGGCCGAGGTTCCCACCGCTGAAGGCGACGGAGAGCCCGACCGCACCGAGAGGATGTGCAACGAGAGGAAGCGGGACTGCAGGGCGAGCAGCAGGGCCGTCGGCGGGTCGGCGATGTGGAAGAGGGAGTACGACCGGAGCGCCTCCTCGTCGAGCTCGGGGCCGTCCGTGACCAGCCTCCTGTTAGGGATCGTGCCGCCAGGGTCGCGCTGCACCTCTGTCGCGAGCACGTCCTCGTACCCGGCCTCCCGGAGGGCGTCGGCGATCGGCTGCATGTGGCTCTGGAAGGTGAGGTCCGCCATGAGGACGACCTTGGCGCGCTTGTCCCCGAATTCCCGCGCGAACTCGCGCAGCGCCGCGGCGCGGTCGAGCTCCTGCGATGTGTAGACGTATATGACGGGCAGGCGGCTCGTCGGGCTGAGGCAGGTCCTGCCGTAGTGCACGACGACGTCCGCGTCGGTGTGCTCGGCGGCGATCTCGTCCACGCAGCAGGCGCTGTAGCTCGTGTCGGCGAGGATGCATATCCTCGTGTCCTTCCCCGTCGCTGCTCCCGACGTCGGCCCCGTCTCCTTTTGCTCCTCCTCTTCCTTTGGTGACTCCTCCTCCTCCCCCCTTTCCTGCTCGCCGCTCCGGTAGAGCTCGTGCCTCAGGGCCTCGACAACTCTCGGCGCATCGACGAGCATGTGGTCCGGGAACTGGAGCGCGACCCTGCGCCAACCCCCGCGACGGATCTCGTCCGCGGTGCGGGCCACTTCGTAGATGGATCTCAGCGCATCTTGCGACAGCGTGGATGTGGTCTGCGACTCAGGGGCGGGGACCTCGAGGATGTGGTCGTCCGGCGTGGACAGGACCGGGGCGGCGGAGGGGTCGCTCGACATGCCTCCGCGGGTGAGTGTGTGGCAGAGGTTCCTGTCTCGATCGGTCGGCCGTGCTGATGCGTTCCTACAGAGTACTCGTCTCGGATATCTTCAATGTTGGTGTTTTCTGACTCTTTCGACCTTCCCGCCCTCCCCTCCTTCGGTTGATTCCGAGCGCGAGGGAAAAATGGCTGGGAAAATGTGGCACGCGAGGGGTCCTCGAGGAACATGTGCGATGGCGGGGTGGGGGTGCGAATGTGGGCAGAAAAAACGTGCACAGGCGGGTGCGAAGTGGTGCCAATTTCAGTACGGGGTACATCTCCGTCGAACCATCAACGACGTCAATACTGGATTGATGGATCCATGTATTCACACCAGCACTCATGCAATTTTGATACTTCGCCGATATTCATGAAATTGAACCCATGATACATGTGGACAACTTCAGACTCTCTGCTAGAATTGACATTTCAGATGGGCTGTATCATCCAGAGATCATTGGATCCAACATATGTAGGGAGCCATGAATTTGATGTACTTCGCACAATTGGACATGGGCAGCTACGGTCGTCGTCCTCCAGTGGCTCAGAACGAGCGGTCACCAGTTGTAACGCGCTGGATCCTCGGCAATTTAGGGGCTTCCATCAGCGACCACGGGGCAAACTCCAGCACCCACTTGGCGCACGTCCAGCACGTGCGGTGCGGGCATCCAAGGTGACTCTCTAGGGTAGGTTCATCCGGGCACACCAGGCGCACCTCCAGTTTCTTGAAGACACGGCGAGATCAACTGTCCACCACATGCAATTTATGTTTAGGGCGACACGTTCGCGACGCGATCTGGACCTCGACGTCTTCATCATGACTTCGCCATCTCGAGCCTGACGGGAGCTCGATCAAGCATCTTCCCGCTGGCGCAGCGCTTCGACATCTACTCTTGGGTTCGGCATTTGCTTGCGTTTCTTCTTCTCCCTTTTTTCTTCTCGTCTGTCTGATTCGTCTGGGCCCGAGGAGCTTGGCCGGGCATGGGACCTCGTTCGGATTGCGTGACACCCTCCCCCTCATCATTTCCTCGCAACTTCATCGCATCGAAATAATTTCCCTGTCGTTTTCCCCCTCCTGCGGTGCTTCTCGCTCCCATTTCATGCCTGCTCCCGCTGCAATTCTGCCAAGATGCCTCCGGCCGACAAGCCCGCGGGCAGCGCCCGTACGCCATCCCGGCACACGAAGGCAGCCCCCTCCATTTCGTCCACCACGAAGCAGATCTCCATCATGTCCTTCTTCCAGAGATCGTCCCCCGCTGCCAAGGCCCCTTCCCCAGACGACGAGGAGCCCGATCCCGCGAAGAAGCCGTCTTGCTTGAGGGAGACCACAAAGGCAAACTCCTTGCCAAAGTCGCAGGCGAAATCGTCTCTCCGGAAGCAGGCCCCCACTTCCGCGACCCAGGCCCAGGACGATTTGCCTTCGTCACCTCCCACCCATCGAGAGAGCAGCAGACCGACGAGACGGCAAGCTGTCCCAGCAAGCAGTCCCACACGCCATGTAAGGAGCCCGGATCCAGCTCCGTCTCAACCCCTTCTGTGGTAATAGAAGCTGAAATTTGAGTCTCTCTTCCTAGGTGAAGAAAGTAGTCAACTATGCCGAGTCGTCTGACGAGGAAGACCCATTTGCACTCGATGCGCCTCGCACTAGTCGTCGCAGTAGGGCGCGCGCGGTGATCAAGGATGAGGATGAAGACGCGTACGGGGGTACTAGTGATACCCCCCTTCAGGACGAAGACGGTTTGTCTGCCTTCATTAGACCAAACACCTCCAGTCTGGCTTATACCACCCCGCTAATCGATACTCCAAGATGATATGGCGGACTTTGTCGTCTCTGATGACGAGTCTGAGGACGATAACCCTCGATCTAAGAAGAGGAAGCGGCCTGCCAAGACTCAGATGTCTCGGAAACGCTCCAACGCTTCAGGCCGGGTCAAGAAAGAGGAATATGATGAACAGGAGGAGGCCGAGGAGGCCGAGGACTTCACCGGCGACGTGGACGATGCCGATTTCGACCTCTTGATGGAGGACCTGCCGAGCGCGTCCACGGCCACGCAATGGAACTATGATCCCGACTCCACCGAGAAGAAGCCCGTGACAAGACCAGCAGAACGAGCCGCGACAAAGGCAGACAAGACCAAGGAGAAGGCATACACGAAAGAACCCGAGGAGCGTCACCCTTGGCTGGTGAATGTCCGCGACAAGGAGAAGCGCACGCCCGACGACCCGGAATACGACCCACGAACCATCTTCGTCCCGCCGCTGGCCTGGAGCAAGTTCTCCCCCTTCGAGAAGCAGTACTGGGAGATCAAACAGGACCTCTGGAACACCATTGTCTTCTTCAAGAAGGGCAAGTTCTACGAGCTGTACGAGAACGATGCGACCATCGGGCATCAGGAGTTCGATCTCAAGATGACGGATCGGGTCAACATGCGCATGGTCGGGGTGCCCGAGACCTCCCTCGACCACTGGGTCAACCAGTTTATCGCCAAGCAGTACAAAGTCGCCCGTGTCGAGCAGATGGAGACAAACCTCGGCAAGGAGATGCGAGAGCGGCAGGACAAGAGCGGGAAGAAGGCCGACAAGATCATCTCTCGCCAGCTCGCCTGCGTCCTGACCGCCGGCACGCTCGTCGATGGCGGCATGCTTCAGGACGACATGTCGGCCTATTGCGTCGCCATCAAGGAGTCGGTGGTTGAGGATGGCCTGCCGGGCTTTGGGGTCGCGTTCGCGGACACCGCGACTGGTCGCTTCTTCCTGTCTGAGTTCATCGACGACGCCGATCTCACCAAGTTCGAGACCCTCGTGGCGCAGATCAGCCCAAAGGAGCTGCTGTTGGAGAAGTCTCGCCTCTCTACGAAAGCTCTCCGGATCCTCAAGAGCAACACCAGCCCGACCACCATCTGGACCCACCTGAAGCCGGGCATCGAGTTCTGGGATGCGGACACGACCCGGAAAGAGCTGGAGCTTGGGAACTACTTCACCGACGCCGACGGGCGGGGGGAGGCCTGGCCCGAGGTCTTGCAGGAGAACAAGGACAATGACCTGGCCATGTCTGCCATCGGCGGCCTGATCTCGTATCTCAAGTTCCTGAAGCTGGAGAAGCCTCTTTTGTCGCAGGGCAACTTTGAGGCCTACAGTCCCATCCAGAAGAATGGCACTCTCGTCCTAGACGGGCAGAGCTTGGTCAACCTCGAAATCTTCTCGAATACCGTAAACGGCGGTCCGGAAGGGACCCTTTCCCACCTCCTCAACAAATGCGTCACGCCCTTTGGCAAGCGCATGATGAAGAAGTGGGTCGCGCATCCGCTGTGCAATATCCAGCGCATCAACGAACGCCTTGACGCTGTCGAGATGCTCAATGCAGATCCCTCGGTCCGCGAACAATTCGCCTCTCAGCTGGTCAAGATGCCAGACCTGGAAAGACTGATTTCAAGGATCCACGCCGGAGCCTGCAAGCCGGAGGACTTTGTCCGCGTGCTCGAAGGGTTCGAGCAGATCCAGTACACGATGACCCTCGTCGACGCCTTCAAGGGCGGGAACGGGCTGGTGGATAGGCTCCTTTCATCCATGCCGGACCTCGACGAGCCCTTGAGCTACTGGAAGACGGCGTTCGACCGACGAAAGGCCCGCGAGCAGAAGTTGCTCATTCCAGAGCGCGGCATCGACGATGAATTCGACGACAGCCTGGCCCGGATGGAGCAGATCAAGGGCCAGCTCGAGGAGCTGCTGGCCGAGAAGAAGACGGAGCTGAAATGCAAGACGCTCAAGTTCGCCGACGTGGGCAAGGAGATCTACCAGCTCGAGGCGCCGAAGAGCGTCAAGATCCCCTCGAGCTGGCGCCAGATGTCTGCGACCAAGGACGTCAAGCGCTGGTACTTCCCGAAGCTGAGCGGCCTGGTCAGGGAGCTCCAGGAGGCCGAGGAGACGCACTCGCAGCTCGTTCGCGAGGTGGCTCTGCGCTTCTTCAACAAGTTCGACGTCGACAGCAAGACGTGGATCCGCGCGATCCAGATTGTCGCCCAGCTCGACTGCCTCGTCAGCCTGGCCAAGGCGTCCATGGCACTGGGCGAGCCGAGCTGCCGACCGCGGTTCGTGGACGAGGAGCGGAGCGTGATTGAGTTCGTTGAGCTGCGCCATCCGTGCATGATCAACACGGTGGACGATTTCATCCCGAATGACATCAAGCTCGGAGGCGATCAGGCCAAGATCAACCTGTTGACCGGTGCCAACGCGGCCGGCAAGTCAACAGTCCTCCGAATGGTATGCTTCCCCCCCCTCCCCCTTTTTCTATCCCCAGCCGCTACCCAGCTCCTCTGTCTTTCGCCCCTGCTGACCACTTCTACTCCAGTCCTGCATCGCCGTCATCATGGCCCAGATCGGCTGCTTCGTGCCCGCCGTGTCCGCGCGCCTCACCCCCGTCGACCGCATCATGTCCCGCCTCGGCGCCAACGACAACATCTTCGCCGCCCAGTCCACCTTCTTCGTCGAGCTCTCCGAGACCAAGAAGATCCTCGCCGAGGCGACCCCCCGCTCGCTCGTCATCCTCGACGAGCTCGGCCGCGGCACGAGCTCCTACGACGGCGTCGCCGTCGCCCAGGCCGTGCTGCACCACGTCGCCACGCACATCGGCTGCGTCGGCTTCTTCGCCACGCACTATCACTCCCTGGCCACCGAGTTCGAGGCGCACCCGGAGATCCGCCCGCGGCGCATGCAGATCCACGTCGACGACGCGCAGCGGCGCGTCACCTTCCTGTACAGGCTCGAGGACGGCGTCGCCGAGGGCAGCTTCGGCATGCACTGCGCGGCCATGTGCGGCATCGCCGAGCGCATCATACAGAGGGCGGAGACCGCCGCCAAGGAGTGGGAGCACACGAGCAGGCTCAAGGACAGCCTTGACAGGGCGAGGACGGGATGCTATATCCCCCTGGGGCTGCTGAGCGACGTGGGCGCCTTGCTTGGGGATAAGGGTGACGTGGGCGAGATGGGCGTGAATCTTCTTCTTCGATCTATCGAAAGCCTATGATTTGCATGAAGCCCCTCAACATTATGTTTTTTTTTCTTCATGTTCAACAGCACGGGGGCGCTTCTTCTTTAGGGTTGAGGCACTGCAATTGCATATAGAAAAATTGCAATAGACTCGGAGCGATACTTGGGAGAAGCACCAACATCACGAGAACTGACCTGCTTCAAGGGCGTGCTTTGTCCGACGGACTGCGTGGGAAGTGAAGAAAACCCCCTAGATTTGCAACATCACTCGAGAAGTAAAGAAGAAGTTGGCATTAGGAATCATGAACGCATCAAATTGTCTATTACATGAGGTAGTGCCCCAAACATCGATCGACAAAATCGCAGTCCAGAACCAGGGACTCGCAACATAAGGGGGCGTGAAGCAAAAAACGACCGACCGACCAAACCTACTCCCCCTGCCGACTCCGCGATTTCACACACACACACACTCATTGTGTTCGCACTTGCAAGCTTGCCCCTTCCCACGCCCCTGGACCCCCTCGCTCCGCCCCTTTCAACCAGTCTTCCGGCGCTTCGTCGAAGTGGTCTTCCCTTTGCCAGCTTGCCTGGTCTTCGCCGCAGCCCCATCAGTCGGACCTGCACCAGCCAATTCATCCACTGATGCGACAGTGACACCAGCCTTCACGGCATCAGCATCAGCAACGGCACCGGCACCGGCAGCAGCGGCGGCGGCAGCAGTGGTAGCAGCAGCACCGACAGCCGTCTTGGCCGCCTTCCGCGCCCGCGACTTCGTCGGGTGGCCCCTCTTCCTCTTCCTGTTCACAATAGCAGCTGGACTCGCCGGTTCCTCCTCCGGCACCACATCGTCAGCATCAACATCGACCTCGTCGTCGGTCGTGTACTCGTACGACGGGTCCAGCACGGGCTTGAGCTGGAACTCCTGCCGCTTGCGCGCTGCCGCCTGGGCCTCGTCCTCGGGTGCGTCGGGCGCCACCCAGTGGGGGAAGGGCGGCTGGCCCCGAATTGCAGGCCAGGGAATATCCCACCAGGGCTTGTTGTCGTCGTTGTTCGGGTCGGAGCGCCAGTACGAGCCGTTGCTGTTGGCCTTTTTGAGCGGGTAAAGCGTGCGGGCGTAGGCGGGGTATTTGGTGAGGACGTCCTTGCGGATCTTGGCGAGGGGCATGGGCATGAGATTCCTGGGGATCCAGCCGCTGCGGTTGGGGAGGTTGTCCACGCAGCCGACGCCCCTACGGATTCTGCAGCACCGGGTCTTGTCGGAATGCATCTGCTCGTTGCGAGAGGCGGTCAGCATCATTGTTCCCTTACACGCCTGAGTATGCTTCTGGACAGAAGAGTGAAAGAAAAGGGGCTTGGAGGAGGGCGGGGGGCCTCACCTCAATCTCCTTCTTGATGCCGAGGGGTGAAAGAGCCCGATTGTGAGCCTTCTTCGGCGCTCTGCGCAAGCATTTGGAACAATAGTGATCCTTGGGCTCGAAGGTGGGATCTTCTGGGCCGAGCTTCT
The DNA here is from genome assembly GCA_003055185.1 of Escovopsis sp. TC. Taxonomy (NCBI): domain Eukaryota; kingdom Fungi; phylum Ascomycota; class Sordariomycetes; order Hypocreales; family Hypocreaceae; genus Escovopsis; species Escovopsis sp. TC. The sequence continues at coordinate 3,763,132 of NIGD01000001.1, forward strand.
CAATCCAGTCTGGCGACTTGGCTCTTCGCTTCCATTTTCGCCCGCGTGGGGCCTTACCAGCCTGTTCACCCTCTTCCAACTGGGCCCCTTCTTCTTGCACTTCATCGTCCTCCTCCTCTTCGCCTTCAGCCACAAAGTCTTCGTCATCGTCGCCTCGAGCTGCCCTACGGCCTCTCTTCACCTTCCCTTTCTGGCGCTTGACCTGAGTGACTGGTTCCTCCTCGGTTGGTTTCTCCTCGGCTGGTGCATCTTCCTCGGGCTCAACAGCAGGGTTCTTGGACATGGCAGGGGGCTCTTGAGCCTGGTCTGCCTGCTCGACTGGCGCCTTTCTCTTCTTGGGACGCGAGGCCGGAGGTCTTGCGGGAGCCTTTTGGGGCCTCTCCACCACCGTCTCGGCCTCGACATCCTCACGTTGACGCACATCGAGCATTTCGACATCCTCGGCAAGTTCGTCACGCTGACCCTCGCGTGGCTGATCTCGCTCTCTTCTCACAGTCCGAGTGCGCCGAGGCGCGGCTTCAGTCTCCGCGGTCCTCGGCTCAATCCGAATGAGGTCGGACGACGAGTCAACCCCTGATTGCCGTCCCGCGAGCATCTTGGCATAGCACTCCCGCATGTGCTGTGCGTTCGCGTCCCGGTTTGTCTGAGTATCGGGCGCCAACATCACAACGCCGCAGAGGCAGCAGAAACTGCCAGGAGTCGAAGCGTAGCCCTTGCAGGTCAAGGCGTGCCGACGCTGGCCGTCCGCTGGCAGGGAATCCACATTGAAGCCGCACTTTCGACAATGCTTCCCAGATGGGTCGGCTCGATTGTGGTTGCAATTCTGCTGAGCCCCTCCAGTGGAGAGGCCGCTCTTCGCCGCATCAGCCTGGGTCAGCCAGCAATGGTCACCGCATTTCGAGCAGAAGTGGCATCTGGCGTGGTTGTAGATGTCAGCCCTGCAAGTTCTGTCGTGGTAGCGCTTCTCGGCGTCGCTCGAAAATTGCTCGTAGTCTCGGCCGCAAAGATCACAAAACTGCTGCGTGACGGCCTTCAGTTGCGGGACGACGTGTGCAGGACTATTGGCTGTGATGGAGATCATGGACAGGCCTTGGCCGATGTGATGCCTGAAGACTCGTTTCAGGGGGATCGACACGGTTCCGTGACCCGTGCTGTCGTCGATGGTCCCCCCAGTGACGTTGAGCAGCTCCAGGATCTGATCCCGGTGCGCGTGCCGGTAATGTGCCTGCCTCTGCTGCTCACTCCAATGCGCATAGAGAGGGTCGTCACACCAGGAGCATTTCTGAGCCACGTGCATCGTTGCCAGATGTTGAGCGAGCATTGCCTCCTCTCCCTGCTTATACGTGAAATGACAGTCGGCGTAGGAGCATTTTGTGACACGACTGAGATTGAGGTTTCGCATCTCAAAGAAACACCGCTGGAGCTCTGCTTGCTCTGTCGGCGTCATCACTGCCTTGCTGACCATGGGGACCCGGTCAGATATGCGAAGCATGGACTCCATCGGCGGAGCTGTGTGGGGGATTCGAAAGGAGGAATTGGACGGCCAGGTGCGAAGATTGTGCCCATCGAAGATGCTCGGCTGGCTGGCCCACGCCCGTCGCCGATCGTCTGGATCAAGAGGAGGCTCGCTCGGGTTGAAGCCGCGCCAGGCGGATTGGCTGAGTTTGGCTGAGCCGAACAATCCCGTCTTGACAGACTTGCTGGCCTGGGGAGTCGCAACAAGGATTCCTGTCCTCCCTTTGGCGTCTCCAGGAGGGACATTGGGCGTATAAGCCTTCCGAGGCTCGATCGCACGCCGTTGGGTCTTCGGGGTCCGGTGGGCCTGCTGTCCAGACGAGCCACCGACATGCTTGCGCAATGTCTTCGCCAATACCGCGGCTTCGGAGTAGCGAGGGCCCCAGATGCTGCCCTGCGCAAGGTGATTTGCCCAGCTGCATTTGAGAGGGTCCAGGACATCGACGATGGCGCCGCGCGTTGGGATCATGGCTCGGATGCGAGACCACTCCGCATCTTGTGTCTGAGGCCTCACAAAGAAACAAGGCAGATCGATGGTGGCGTCGGACGACATGGACGATCCGTCCGATCTAACCCCCTGAATGCTGAAGATGAGCGTTCCAAGATCACAGTCACGCAAAGAGTGCGAGGCAGGGACTGTCCGCTTGACGAGCTCAGAGACTTGCGCTCTGAATTCCTTCACGGAGGATGCAATGCCAGGAATTGGAAGCGAGTCGTCGGAAAGATTCCCAGTCCAAGCTCCGCGCATGAACGTGTCGGCGTCCTTGTAACAGGGGAGGAGAAGCATGACAGCACCGTGGGTCTGGTAAAAATGCTGCAGCGCTCTATCCAGCGCGTCTGCCGATTTGTCTTTCAAATTGCTGGTGTCTGACAGGTAGAGATCATGAAATTTTTGGCTGGCCATGGACTCGGAGCCAAGGATGGCATCTCCTGCGTAGATCCGAACATGTTCAACGTAATCCGCATCCTTTGCGAGGAACTTCTTGACGGTGCTTCGTATGGTCCAGGCCGCATCGGGAAATTCTTCGTCCGAGCTATGGGACGGCGCGCTGGGCGCTTCACGTCTCTCGGCGACCAAATGGCGGACAAAGCGAGGGGTTGGACAGTAGCCGGGCAAGAGGAACACAATGTCAGAGTGTGAGATCGGGAAAGTGGTGAGCTCCGCGAAATTGTCGCTATCAAGCTCAGACAGCAAGTCGATATGCCGCGTCGAGGTATTGGAGAGGCCATATGTGCAAGGCTCGATTTCCGAGGATGATGAAGGCGCAAGAATCTGAGAAAAGCAGTGATGGTTTTGCCTGGCAGCCGTCGGTCCAAGCAACACTTCCAGCGCGGTTCGAAAGTAGGGGGTGTACTCATTGGCGGCCCATGAGCGCGCATGACCGGAAGCAGAGATGGCCTTGCCCAGCTTTGGTGTTGGGACGTAGCAGCGCGAAAGGGGAGGTTCGGACTCATCCGGTGCATCGGGGATGGGGCACCTGATCTCAATAATTTTTGTCCCGAGCTGTTGCGTTTTCTCCGGCTGCCACGAAGCTGGTATCTCCTCGTCCTGAAACTTCACAAAGAGGGCAGAATGACTCTTGCCTGCTTTCCAGTTGTTTTCGAAGAGTTCTGAGATGTGTTTCATTGCCGGACTTTGATGGATCAACGGTAGCTGGTCATAGATCTCGTTGACGACGTCACGACTGGCGATGTCGTAGTGAACTAGGGAAAAGTCCGCCTTTTCTTCCGGGAGGATCGCAAGCAGTCGCCGCACCGCCAAAGCAAAGGTCGTCCAATTGTCGGGGACAAAGGGCACAACTCCCTGGAATCCGAAGAGATCGACCCAGCCCTCGGGATCGCAGTCGAGATGTCTCATGGACACCTCAGTATTGGGAACAAAGTCGGCATTTTGGTAAATCACACGCTTGACGGCTGTGCTCATGCTCTCGGGCTTAGGCTCTCGACCTAGGTCCTCGATGTCTTGAGGATCCTCGAGGTCTTCAAGGTCTCCGTAGGCCTCAGGATCTTGGAGAGCTTTCAAAGTTCTGTCCATTTCCTTGAGGTCGACACTCTCGGCATCCGAATCATCGCCTCCTCGGAGACGAAGGACTGGGTGTTCTGGCACAGGCACTGGCAACGGTCCCACAGGGTCCTCTCGACCTATGACGTTCAGTCAGTCCGGAGACCTGAGGACAACGTAGGCTTGGGGGTCTTACCTCGCAAATGGTCGTCACCCCAGTTGCGCTCTTTGTGGGCAGTGAGGAAGTGAAGAGGAGGCTTCACGTCGAAGCGAGGACCCTCTGGTTTTCGTTGCTCCCACTTCTCCATCATGGTGCCAATGCTGAAGTCCATGGGTGCCACGGGAAGGCCGAAGTACATCATTGTCAATCTGAGGGTGAGGCTTGGCGCGAGATGGCGGAAGCGGTCTTTGAGCAGTCTCTCGTACCGCTCGGTGTTTTCGTCTTGAATGGCCTTCACATCGGGGCGATCAGAGGGAGTGAAGAGGCGAACCTCGGAGGTGGAGAAATGCGCGGAGAGGATCTGAGCAATGGTCTGGTCCGAGTCTGGTTGAAGCAATTTGTCGAATTCCCCGAAAACTTGGATCCATTTCGCATCCGTTGGAGAGATGAGAGGGTTCATTCGAGCCTCACAGTCGGTTTCGGTGATCTGACAGACCAGTCGAGGACCGCCGAGCAAGAACTCGGCCAAACTGTTTTTGTTGTTATCGGTTATGGTGTTCTCCATCTTCGTAAATCATTCATTCGAGAGAGATTGAGCGCAAGATTCCCGGAGGCGAGGCTCTCTCGAGCGTTGGAAAGATGATATGAAGAGATGGGATGATTGTTTGAACGAGTGCAAGAAGCTGGGGTGAGCCACGTTCAGAGGATGGAGAAGTGGATGCACAGGAATGTGGGAAGGAGATGGGAAAGAAGATGGTCTTGAACCAGGAGCAGCTTCAGAAGAGCAGGACACAGGTTCGGGTCGTCCCAGACCATATACGTTTGAGATTGGGTGAAACTGGAGCCGCACTCCGTGCTGTCCATCCATGTGGCCTAGGGAATCGCTTGCCATCTTGTTTTCTTGTTCCCAGAATCCTTTGTCCCTCTCTTGCATGACTCCAGGAAGAACAAGAGGGGAATAGGAGGGGAAAGGGGGGAAGCCTCGAACAGGAGGGAGGGGATGAACGTTGATGGGACACAGATGGAGCTTTGACTTGTTTGTTCAAAGGGTACCAGTAGAATGGCGGAGTGGTCGCATCCGACGAAGAGACCAGTGAAACAATTTCGTCCGTCGCCTCGGACCAGAACCAGGAAGAAGAGCCGTCTCCATTCGTCGATAAGAATAGTTGGTCGTTCGCATTGATCTGTGGACTGCCAACAAAGCTCTCGCTCGAGGGAGCAAGCTGTCGCGGCAAGGCTTTTCCTTTGTCTCCAGGCTGCACTGCAAGTCCGTGGGTCGCTCGAACGTCGAGGATGGCTCGAGTCCGGGGGAGCACGGACTGGCCCCGAGCCTCACGCCGAGGCGTGCTGCATCCCGAGCTACCTCTCTCGCCGGAAGCGGTTCGACTGTCCCCCGATTTCCTGGACATGTCGTCACGCGGATGAGAATGCTTCGGTGTGCGGAATATTGAGCACGACAATCGGAAGAAGCGATGGGGTCCGGAAGATGAAGGCGCTGTGGGGGAAGGAAAGGCAAAGCACCCACACAGAACGCTTTCTTCGCTCAGAGGATTTCACACTGTTTTGGAGTCCGCGAGCAATTTCTAGAAATGAGTTGCAGAGCAATGGATTTCCCCTCCCCATGAGAGGTCAATGCAACCAAATCAGCTCAAGTCTTTGTGAAGCTGTGTCCATCGTGAAGCTGTGTCCATCGAGGGATCATTGCATGGTCCAGGCAGACCCGCCCGCCTCGACGTCGAGCGTCAGACCTCGACCGCGCCAAGATGGCGCGCGACTGCAAGGCACTCCCAGGGTCTTGACCCCTTCCTTTGAGGTCCCCTGACGTGCAGTATTGATGTCGGGAGGAGGGGGGGCGTGAACGGCGGTCGAAGGCATGGACACAGTTCGGGGTGTCATCCTGTGCACCTCGTCCGCGATGCCATCGAGTCATCACACATTGCTTCTGGAGGAGAAATGCAGCAGGAAGAAGAGAGCGATTCTCGCTCGAGGATCCGGGTTTTCAGAGAAACGAATGACTGTTCACCAACCCATGCTTTGCTTCCTCCTCCTTTGTCTCTCCACGATGCGCGTTCGACATTTTGACGCGACGTCGGACCATGTCACATGACACATCACGTGTCTCAACGTCATGCCTCAAAATTTCCCCGCAAACGCGGCTTCAGCGAAGTTTTGCAGAGGAAGAAAAAAAACGAAGACAAGGACTGCGAAGGGGAGACGACGAATCCATGTTGCACCAGAAGCGTCACTCGGCCTCACCATCGCCCCGCCACGGCCCAGCAGCTTCCGACAGACGCGCCTCCCCTCAGTCGACCGGGCAGTGGAGCGACCGTCTTGCGCAGGACACGATGCGCCGGGCACATCGGCGATGATGCGGTCATCCAGGGTCCTGGCTCTTCCTCGTGCTGCGCCCGAGCTCCCATTCCTCCCCCTCCTACCCGCACGAGGCTCGCGAATCACCACGCCGCGACGATGCCTGTCCTCGAGCGCGAAGAGCTCTCAGGCTGTCCGGAAGCCGCCGGTCGGGGCGCTGCCTTCGTCCGGCGCTGCGTTCTTCCTGTCCAACCGGGCGTTTGAGCGGTCCAGCTGCCTCAGTTCGATCATCTCCAGGCGCAATTGGGGCGCGACGTCGGCTTCTTCTTCTGCTTCTTCTACCTCATTCTCCTCTCCCCACTTGTCTTCTGCGACCTCGATTTCTCCCGGACGCCCATCGACCGTCGCTGAGCTGCCACCGCATCGCCAGAGACAGGCTAGGAAGCAGGCCAGTGCTGGTGCCGCATTCGCAGACGGCGCAACAGCAACAGCAACGACGGCAACGACAACAATACCGACGACAACCACGACGACAGATGCTCCCCTGCCACCCGATGCCTCGTCGGTCCTTACGTCGGCGGCGGCAGCGCAGCCGACGAGCTCCCTGCGCCGATCGATATCCATCCTGCTGTCCCTCTCGAAGCCGCGGCTGACGGTGCTCGTCGTGCTCTCGGCCATGGCGCCGTACGCGCTATACCCGGTGCCCGAGATGCTGACGCCGACCATGACGGAGACGCCGAGCCTGAGCCCGCTGACGCTGCTCTTCCTGACGACGGGCACGGCGCTGTGCTCGGCCAGCGCCAACGCACTCAACATGCTCTATGAGCCGAGCACCGACTCCAAGATGACGAGGACGCGGAACCGACCGCTGGTGCGGGGCCTCATATCGACCCGCGCGGCCGCGCTCTTCGCCGTACTCGCCGGCGCCGTCGGCGTCGCCGCCCTCCACCTTGGCGTCAACCCGACCGTCTCCTTCCTCGGCCTGGCCAACATCGTGCTCTACGCGGGCATCTACACCCCGCTCAAGGCGGTCACCGCGCTCAACACCTGGGTCGGCGCCGTCGTCGGCGGCATCCCGCCCCTCATGGGCTGGGCCGCCGCCGCAGGCGAGGCCGCCACCAAGGACGGCTCCTGGCGCGAGCTGCTGCTCGCCGGCGACGGCTCCTCCGTCGGCGGCTGGCTGCTTGCCGGCCTGCTCTTCGCCTGGCAGTTCCCCCACTTCATGGCTCTCAGTTGGCCCATCCGCGACGAATACAGGGCCGCTGGCCTGCGCATGCTCGCCTGGACCAACTCCAGGCGCAACGCACGGGTCGCCCTGCGCTACAGCCTCGTCTTTGTGCCCCTCTGCGTTGCCCTCTGCGCCGCCGGCGTCACGGACTGGTCCTTTGCCGCGACCAGCCTGCCCATCAACCTGTGGCTCGTCCGCGAGGCCGTCCGCTTCTGGAAGCACGAGGGCCACAAGGGGAGCGCGAGGGGCCTCTTCTGGGCCAGCGTGTGGCACCTGCCTGGCGTCATGATCCTTGCGCTCTTGCACAAGAAGGGCATGTGGACGCGGGCCTGGCAGTCCGTCTTTGGCCAGGACGACGGCGAGTGGGAGGAGGCCGAGCTGGACGAGATGGCGGGTATGGCAGCCGCCTCTGTGGGCCAGGGAGCCCAGACCACGACACCTCGACCGTGATGCGATTCATGTTCAACGTCCAGGATCCTCCTTCACACACACACATACGCAAAATGGACGTGCTAGAAGAAACGGAAATCTGAATGTAAATTTATTGTAATGTACATATGCATGGGTTACTGAGTTTAGAAGCCAAGAGTTTCATGCCAATGCCTCATTCCATAACTAGCCGTTCTTGCTTCAGACCGTCTCATCCCGTGAACACATCGTAGGCAAGAAGCGGCTTTTTGTCTGTTGCTGCACCAAAAGGATACAGGCATTCAAGCTCCCCAGCATGCAAGGGATCATGTTGAGAAAGCATCCCATCAGCAATCGACGTGGCATGATTTAGATTACAAGAGGCACGCTACACATATCCACGACTACTACTACGGAGTGGGAGTAGTGCCTTGGATGATCCCCAAACGTCATGAATTAATTCCAGCTCCCCTAGAATGAGTATCAAAGAGAGTAGAGAAGTACAAGTCAGAATCAGTCATCAAAGAGAGTGTCCGAAGGATGAAAATAGAGACTCGCCATGCAAGGGAATGGAGAAAGACAGGGAGAAGGCGAGGGAAGGAGAGGGAGAAATAATAGAAGAGGAGAGAGAACAAAAAGAATAATTCTCAGGGGGTATGACGCTTGCATATGCTCATTGCTCTTCCCAACACCTGCTTTTGCTGTATTATCCCGCTGTGATGACCAACGACAAAGAACAATAAGTCTCAATGACGCCTGCAACGCCCAACCACCCTTGAAAGTTTGAACTAATCTGCAATGCCTGAACGTGCGCTTTCGAGGCCGTTTCAGGTCATTTTGCTTTGTGAGGACATATGAGATATGGTCAGAATAGGAAGGATGGTGTGAGGTTGTTTGTTCCTCTGGATGAGAAAAGAGAATTGTGGAAAGGAAGGCAGGGGAGGATGGATGGGGACAGATATTATTAGTGATTTAGACAGACAGAGAAAAATGGTAGAGAGAGCAAGAGAGAGCGGGTGTGTGTCAGACAGAGGAAAATCTCTGTGAGGGTTTTCTGTCAAAGAGAACGAGCGAGAGTGGGAGGTGATTATTGGCGTGCGAGCAGGGTGATGACAATAGGAGAAGAGTCGTGGATTGACAAAAGGAGATAGACATCAAGAGGATGGGAGGCAGGAGACATGAAGGATCGTATATATCATGTGACAAAAGAAAAGGTCAAGGCCGTCGGGGAGTTTGTTAGAGGGAAAGAAAAGAAATCAGAATGAGAGACGACATGTCGCTAAAGAAGGACATGAATATGTATGTGGGTGACAGATCTTGAGGAGAGTCATTGTAGCCAAAAGAAATATAGGCCTGGAGGCCGTCTGAAGGGGGATTCTAAGCTGAGACGTCGAGATGCTTGCCTCATACTCGACCTCCTGGGCGATTCACAATGGCATTAATGCCCATGTCAGAACCAGACAGTCGCTGAGCGTCGAGATATGGGCTGCTGCCGTCTTGATTGGCGCCTCCACGTTGAGACACATATCCATGGTGGCTAAGGCTCCCGGTGGAACTCGCGCTGGAGGAGTATCCGTGGCCGCTGTAGTAGTTGGCAGTTCCCAATCCGTATGAGCTCTGGTGCGGCTGCTGCTGGTGGCTCTGATGGCTCGATTGGTGCCCGGGGTGCTGTTGATGCTGACCTTGTTGCTGCTGCTGTTGCTGGTAAAGAGCCGCGGTGGCCGCATGGGAAGGCTGCAGGTGTTGCTGCTGTGCCTGCTGCTGGTGGGCATGAGGGAGAGGCAGGTGGTTAGGGTGGGGGAGGTAACCGGAAGAGGCAACAGAGCTGGACGAGAAGGAGTGGGCGCATGATGAGCTCGTTTCGGGGCTGCTGTAGGACGCATCAAGGTCATCGACGGGAGTCAGGCCAATGCCGGAGATGCCGCTGTCATCGTCGTATCCCGAGAAAGAGGCCCCGGTCTCGAGACGGTCGCGGCGGGAAGCAGCCCGAGCTGCGCTCTGAAGGTTCTTCAAGCCGTTGGACATGCACTGCGAATGCGTTGAGGACCAGCCCCAGGCGGGGCAAGGTCCTTCGATGTCAGCCTATGAACCTTTCATCCACGTTGTGGCGATCAAGGAGAGGAAGAGGGAGGCGGGCTTACCTTTGCCTCAATCACGTTCCATTTCTCGCCGGTCCGGGCGGCCAGCCCGGCCCAAATCTCCTTGCGCATGGCCATGTACTCCTTGGCGATGCGCTGCATCTTGAGCGTGTCCCAGTCATCAGCGCCCTTCCTCTCCATGAGACGCTCGTGACGCTTGCGGCAGGCATTGGGCGTCTTCAGCTGGAAGTAGGCGTCTCTGATCTGGGCCCAGTTCAGGCCCTGCATGCGGGCAGCAACAAGCTGCTGGTCATCCTGGGGTGTCCAAGCCCCCGAGCTGGGCCGGTGGTGCGACGGGGGGATATGGAGAGCAGGAGAAGAGGGGGAGCCGCCGTGGAAGGCCGATTCAAAAGGCGACTGCTGTTGCTGCTGCTGCTGCTGCTGCTGCTGCTGAGACTGGTGAGGCTGATGAGACTGGTGATGATGCTGCAGCGGCGGGAGGGGAGACTGTTGATGATGATGCTGATGCTGAGACATCGACAAGGCAGAAGAGGAAGCGGCCGCCGCCGCGGCCGCCGATGGGACGGCGGCATAGTAGCTGGCCGGCATGGTCATCTGCTGCTGTTGCTGGGCGTACATGGGAGACGGGGCAAGGCCGCCGCGGAGGCCCACGTATCTCTGTTCGTTGATGTCCGGCAAGATTTTCGACATAGTTTCGGTAGCAGGTTGATATCTTTTTTGTATATTTAATAGATATGCTTGAATGCGATGAAGTGAAAGACGGTGATTGTGATCTGGACGTACTGTATGTTGTTTCAAGGGAAGAAAACAAAAAGGGGGAAAAGGGCAAAGGGGAGTGAATGGGCAGCGTCAGAGTCGGGCGAGGCGAAACCGGGAAGAACTGATTATCTTGGTGAGGTCGATCCGAGGGCCAGCCCGTTGTTCGTACGGTAGACGTGAAACAGAATATTGATTAAGCATGGAGAATGAGTGGCGGTGGCAATTCGAGCTGTCCTGACCCGCGGCGGGCTGGGTGTCTGATCTGCCGATGAGGGTCCTTGCGAGCAAATGAGAGATCACGCCCAAGGATTGGTTCCCGAAGCAGATTGCGGATTCCACGAGCAAGATAGGAAAGATCTTAAAGGGAGAGCGGGGTGTGATGCGAAAGCAAGAGCAAATGGATAGAAGCGCGTTGAGAATGTCGAAACTTTTGGTGTTTACCGAGACTGCAGTATGTTGTTGTATGAGAGTGGGCAAACGATAGCGAGAAGATTGGAAGGCAAAGGAAAGACGAATTGCGAATATTGTTCGGAGAAGGTCGAATACAAGGATCAAAAGATGATAAGGCAACCGGTTGACTGGCCTTGCCCACAAAGCTGAAGATGTCTGATAGCTTGATGAGAAAGGGGTAAAGGACTGAGAAGAGTTTTCCGGCCTATCGAGGGACTGAGGCGTGCTTTAAGCTTCGGGATCTTGGATGAAGCGTCTTGATCGACTTTGACATATATCCGTCAAGTCGTGATATCCTCAAGGGTTTGGCGAGGCAGACCCAGGCAAGGATAGTCAGAGCCTTGCAAAAGGGATCTTGAAACGGTGCCAAGTGTGTCCGAAAAGTGCGACCTTGAAGAAATGGTACGGTGATATTGGTTCCAAGATTGAGAGATCTTAGACGGTACGGGCGGTTAACATAGTTGCCCTTTTCCCTCTTCCCCCCCAAACTTTTTCCCCCCCCTTGATCGGTGCGGCTTTCATTCTTGGTGGGGAGGGGGGAAGAGAGGGAAGGGGTGGGGGGGGAAGCCAACGGGGAGGGGATCGCAGAAGTGAGGTCAGGGAAAGGCAATGCTTGCTTCGGTCCGGTCTCCCGGTGAGCCGGATCATGAAGCAGACGGGGTACATGAGCAGAGACTCACTCGATCTCCTGCAAATGGCGCTTGTTTGAGTTCCAAGGGCGGTTAGACGCGATCCAGGTTCAATCCCGGGGCATGAGAGACATTGGAGGCTTTCGATGTCGCACAGTCCCGTCTGCATGTACTTGAATGTATGGAGCATGTACGAGCATGCCGGCATGAGTGCGCATGAGGTGCGTCAGGATGTGCATGCGCATGCCCAGAAGCCGGCTCTTGAGCAAGGCTTGCTTCATGACGAAATGTCCTCGGTGACCTAATCAGTCCAGAGAGCTCGGTCGCATCGTTCGGTCTGGTGAGGAAGCAAACGAGAAGCACTCGAGAGCATCAGGAGACGCGGCGGTAATCGGTACTCAGGCGGCTAGGCTGTCTCGCGCGTCTGGCGGATGCGACTCTGTCTTTCTGGGCAGTGTGTCTGGGCTCAAGACAGTGTTTGAGAACATGTCCCGAGTTAGACGACAGGGTTCCGGGTCTTGTCCTCCCGGTCGCTCAAACCTACTACCAGTTCTTGGCTCGTCCTTCCCTCCGGTCCTGAATGTAGAAGATTGTGGTAGAGGGCGGGTCCCTATAGCTCCCATCTTGGGTCGGCTTCACGTCATCGCGTGATGCAAAGGCTTTACCATGTGCTTCGTTGCTGCACCTCCAATGTGTCCTCGGATGCTGCGAGTCAGTACTCCGTACTCCGTACTCCGTACAGCGCGCCGGGATCCTTCGCATGTGCCTGTCCCTGTCTGGCCGCCGTGCCTGGCCAAGGCACTCGTGCTTGTGCGAGTGCGCGCGTGTGTGTGTGTGTGCCTCTTCCCCCTCCCTGTCTGCCAGGATACCAGAAGCAGTCTAGGGCCCCCGTCCCCTCCCTCCATCCCCTGTTTGCTCGCTTGTTTTGATGCGGTCTTGCTCCCCCGCGCGCGGAGCTCCCACGCGCGAGAGATTGGTTGAAGCACCCATGCAGCCGCGCGTCTACCGTACGAGTACGAGAATCCTCGTCCTCCGTGGAGACTTCTGCCAACGCGCCTTGCTCAACACACGCCAAATGGCGTGCCCCACGCGTACTAGCGACTTTCTATTTCCGGCTCGAGCCGCGGCCCGCCGCGTCAGGGGCTTTTCCCCCTTTGCCGCGCGAAGTTGATTGGCCGCGACGTCTCTCCAGCGCAGACCGCGGAGATGTTCGCGTTGCTCCTCAAACTCAGCAGGGAGAGCATCGAGCAAGGGGATTTTCCTCGGCATGCCGTGAACTCCTCCTGTTCCTGTTTGAGTGCATGGTACGGCGAATTGAAGAATTCTGCAGACACTCTCTCGCTTTCTTGCCTCATCGGGTATGCATCTTCCCCGAGGAAACAGGGCCCAGGCACCTCCGTCAGGAGACGGTCCGTTCAAGCAGCATGCGGTGTGTGCGTACCTGCATTTTCAGACAGTTCACCCCGGAAAATGGCGGCAGATCTCCACTTTGTTTCATCGTAGCCGGGAGCGTTTCAAAGTAGCCCGGTCGGGGCCGGAGCGACTCGCGGTCAGATGTCCGAAGAGGAGGCATCTAAGATTGCAAGGAATGCAACGCCGAGAGTTCCTCTTAAAGAGAAGCTCGGACGCAGCACCTCGATCGAACTCGGCAGCGGCATTGACCATCGTTGTTCCCTGTCCTTTCCCGGGCCAGGTCGTGGTCAACTCTGTCTCTCAAGTTCCAACTCCGACACCGCCGGCATTCTGGCTCTGACTGCGAGGCTCTTTCCCCATGCTTTCATGCCGCGGCCAGGGAGTCAGACGATCACGTCGGGAGAACTTCTCGGACCGCCCAAATTGACCACAGCCTCGCCATTGTGAAACGTTCGCAAACCCTTGTAGACAGGAGCTTCCCCATCGAGAGCAAGGCCAAGCATCGTTCGCGCCTACGCGGACGGCCAGCGGGAACCCAGAGACAGCATTGAACCAACAGCTTTCCCTGGAGACCATGTTGGCTGGGGGAGCAGACTCGGGACTGGGTCGGACCATGAACTAACAGCAAAGACTCATCGTAATTGCTTGGGGATGGATCTGCGTGTTTCAACGGATCGGAGAATTGACCGTGCTCTTCCTTAGCAATTCCTGTCCACAACTTGCATCCGACGTGACAGGAAAAGAGGACCGATCCCACCCGTTGAAAATCGTTGAGCAATCCTTGACGATAAGCCACTCTGCGATCGACAGACGGCCGGAAGGCTCTCGCAGCACGGTGCTGTGATCTTGTCGTCTGGTTCCGAGTAATGCGACGACAAGCAGAAATGGCACGTGCTCACGCAGTGCTCCATGTCGCGAGGCGATGGTCCATCGCGAGAGAAACTTGGTATGAAATCTTGTGAGACGCGTGTGCCAAGGCCGACCCGACGAATTCGAGGAAGACGTACCCGCGCGAGTGATACAGTTGTATCTCAGTCTCTCAGCAGGTACGGAGTACTGCCGAAGAGCTTCTGGCCAGAGAGGTATTGTGGCAAGTGGCTCGTGGCCAGGACACTGCATCAAGATCGAGTGCAGATCCGTACTCCGTACCAATCCCGTGCGATGGTCACATTTTGGCCTCGTGCAAATCTTCCAGAGGAATCGGACGAAAGGCACCGGACCTACCGGCTGCTGACGTCCATTGGATTGGATCATGGATGCCAATAGCGCACGTGGAGGCGGTCAGGACTCAGTGCTGCTTCTTAGGCCTGCCGTCTTCCATCCTGCGTGGTGGCAGATGCCGCGCCGGCATACCCTCACCGAGTCGGCATTTGAACCAAGATTCCTCCCGCTGGGGATTATCGGCGACTGCCCGACACAGGCATAAAGACTCAGCATCTCTTCGACGCAGCCCAGATGGAAACACGTGCATCTTCCCGCGACATCCTCACGGCTGCCGACGAGGGCTCTCAGGCCGCTCGCGATGCCGTCGACCTTGCCGACCTGGGCCATGAGGAGGCGTTTGCTCGAAACTTTGACACATTCAGCATGCTGGCGCTGGCATTCAACGTCCTGGGGACATGGTCGACCGAGGCTCTAGACATGGACAGCGGTCTCCCGAACGGTGGTCCGATCACGATACTCTGGGGCCTCGTCGCTGTCACGGTTTGCAACGCATGCGTCGCGTTATCGATGGGCGAGTTGTGCAGCAGCATGCCCACCGCTCTCGGCCAAGCTTTCTGGATCTCGCGGCTTTGCGGAGGCTCAAGCGGGAGGTTCCTGTCCTACCTTTGTGCGTGGATTAATACGTTCGGATGGTGGACTCTAGTGGCGTCCTCGAACGCCTTCGTGGCGGAGTTCATCCTGTCAGTCAAGACCCTCTTCGACAGCGACTGGAGCGGTGCTTCCAAAGGCTGGGTCAAATTCCTCACCTACATCGGCGTCACGGGCCTCTGCACGGTCGTCAATCAGTTTGGCGGCCGCAAGCCGAGATTTCTTCCCCGATTCAACAGATTCTTCGGCCTGGCGTACGTCGGACTGTTTCTCGTGATCCTGTTGGCGCTCGTCATCTCGATAGGGGCCGGTCCGGGCAAGCAATTCCGGTCGGCCGATTTTGTGTTGGGAACGTGGATCAACGAGACGGGCTGGCCCGATGGTGTGGTATGGTTCACCGGGCTGGTTCAGGCGGCGTACGGCCTGACGGCTTTTGACTCGGTGATCCACATGGTGGAAGAGATACCGGCCCCCCGGCGCAACGGGCCCAGAACGATGTACATGTCCGTCGTCTGCGGCGCCGTCACAGGCTTCGTCTTCATGGCAGTCTGCCTTGCCTGCATACAGAATCTCGACAGCGTCTTGGACTCGCCTTCTGGATTACCGTTCATCCAGATCCTGCAGGAGGCTGTCGGGCTCCAGGGCACCGCGGTGCTGCTCTCGCTCTTCATCGCCAACACATTGGGCCAGGTTGTCAGCGTCACAACATCGGCGTCGCGGCTGACGTGGAGCTTCGCCCGCGACGGGGGCATTCCCTTCAGTGACTTCTTCCGGCAGGTCGACGACCGATGGCAGGTCCCGACGCGTGCGCTTTGGCTCCAGGCGGCGATCGCCATCGCCGTTGGGCTCCTCTACCTCTTTGCAGACACGGTGCTTCAGGCGATTCTCAGCGTCAGCACCATTGCCCTGACGATCTCCTATGCCATTCCGATAGCCGTCCTCCTCGCCGTGGGCCGCGACAAGCTGCCCCCTGGCGAGTTCCGGCTCGGCAAGCTGGGCGCGACCCTCAACGTCATCTCGGTCGTATACTGCGCCATCACCACCGTCTTCTTCTTGTTTCCCAGCACGCCTCACCCCTCGGCAAAGGACATGAACTACGCCGTGGCGGTGTTCGGGATGATGCTGGTCCTTGCCCTTGGCTTCTGGTCCGTTCAGGGTCGAGCGTCCTACCTCCGGATCGACGAGAAAGCCGCGAGGCCGAGAACGGCTGCGGGGTGTGGAGAAAAGGATCACTGTGTCGGTCAGATCAAGTCTGAGGGGGTTTTGATTCCAAGCCAGGGGACCTAACGTCGATACACGTTCTGCAGCTCACGCACCAGTACCAATGCAAAAAACCAAGTACTACTCCGTAGTAGTATAGTACTCCGTAGTAGTACTACTAGTAGTAGTACTCCGTAGTAGCGCCCTTTATGTCGTTTTCGCCTTGAGTCGGCCTCCAGCGGCATCGGGATGTTCAACTTGATGGCTTGTTTGGATCAAACTTCGTCATGCCTGTCCGATGAATGAGGCAGGGATGGATTCATATTGCAATTTCGTTCAGGAATCTGAATTTCTCTTTTTTCTCTTTTGTGTGCCGAAATGCTGTAGATCGCGCCTTCCGTTTCAGACAAGCACCATCAACATTCATCGATTCAATTGAATCGCCATGTTTCTCTATAGGGTAGGTTGATCGAGGTGTGGAACATAAACGTCAACTGCATTACATCATACATCATGTAGGTAATGTACACATGATACTCCAAAGAAGTTGGAAGTTCAACATTGAAGGAAAAACTTTGGATCGTCAACTTGATCTCCATCCATTTTCCCATGCAAATCACGACGCCGTGGTGGCATCACGACAATGTCGATTGACGGATCCACTACAATGCATCTCAGCAGGGGAACTGCATATTGGGAACATTGAAGGCTCATCATCATGGATCCGTGGCGACCTCGAGACCCTCTCCTCGGCATGCATTCGCATCCAACCCCATCGGACGATCACTTGATTCGACAGATCTGTCCCCAAAGCCCACTCCCCAAGGTACGATGACACTCTGGAGCATGTACTCGTACTCGTACGTACGATGACACCAGGCCGCGTGACGATCAATGCTCATGTCCTTGCAGATCGGACCAGACTCTTCTAGAGCGACAAGCCTGGGCCCCCTCCCTCCCTCCCCTGGGTCCCTCCCCTGGGTTGGAAGGATCTCCTCCCATGTCGTTTTCGACCCCGTCACAGTATGGCATCTCCACCTCAGGCGTCGGGAAGTGCCTCGAACGTCGAAATTGCCCCAAATTACTCGTACCCCGTACCTCGACATGGCATAGGATTTTTCTCCGAATAGCGAAGACGCTCCCCCAATTGTCGAGTGGAGGCCGTGGAACCCGCGAGCTGCTTCTTTGACTGTGTCCTGCATGAAGATCCTTCTCCAGATCTTCCGAGGACAAGGCTGCTTGATGCTCGAGCCTTTGGCCTACAATAGCTCGAGTCATGTCCGAGCATTGCATTCGCGAGTACTTGTTGGTGATCGAAGCGGTGAATGCCGCCGTCCTAGCGCAGGACGCTTGGTTGAGGACGCAGACGCAGAGCCGCCACAGTCACAGTGCTGTTGGTCGGGAGTGGAACAGTGAAAGGCAGAGAAAGAGCGACAAAAGCCTAGACAAGGTAACAGAAAGAGAGGGAGAAAGAGAGATAGAGTGAGAGAAAGGGAGAGAGAAAGAGAGGAGAGAAGGGGACGAAGGCGAGGAGGGAGTAAGATAGGACCAACCCTCTCCAATCTCGAGATCCAGGATCGACCTCGCCCCTGTCCTTGCATGCTCAAGTCTCAACACTGCTCGAGCTGCCAAACTGCTTCGGGGATACCGTCCTCGGCTCTCTCTCTCTACCAAGGCAGAAGGATCAATCATCTCGCGGATGATCCACTTGAGGCTGGCTTCGAAATCCCCCCGAATATTGGCGCGGATGCTAGAAGTTGAAACTCGCAACAGCTTCGATCGTCGTTGAGGGCACGGGCTGCCGATGAGGACAGTGAGACATGGGCCTGCAGACCCGCGGTGGTGGGGAAGGCATCGGACACAACCGAGAAATATTGCAGATGGGCATTCGGACCCTGTTGGCCTTCACTCTCCGTCGTGGCATTCCTCGCCATGCCCTTGATGAGCTTCCCTTTTCGTATGATCTGTCAAGCGTCCATGAGACTCCACGTCAGTCCGGCTTGCTGACCGGGTGCAGCACGCTCGTCTCTCGGGAACACCCTCCTTTCTCAAAGAGGACATAAAGAGACGATGACCTCCTCTAGATCTCGCTTTCTCTCGAGCTCTCGCCCCCCCCCCCTTTCCCCCCCCTCCAACTTCTTCTGCTGTTTGCCCTCTTGCCCGTCGTCACGCTGTCTGGACGTGTTTGGCAGTGTCAGTGTCAGAAGTCTACTTGGAGTCTATTTCTTGACCTTCGCGCTCCACAACCATGTCGAAGCTCTTCACTCAACTTGAGGCCCCCAATGGCCACAGATTCTCGCTTCCCACCGGCCTCTTCATCAACAATGAGTTCATTGCGTCCAGCAATGGGACAAAAATTGCAAGCATCAGTCCCATGTAAGAGCGGCCTCTGCCCCTGAGCTATCACTGCCCCCCCCCACCCCCTCCTCCCTCCTCGTACTCAATTCCATCCCTAGCCTGATCCCCCTCATGTCTCTTCTCTCTCCTTCTCACCTCTCCTGTGTAAAAGGACAGATTTGCTGACAATCATGGGGACAGAAACGGGGAGGAGATCGTCTCCGTGGAAGCCGCCTCGGAAGCCAATGTCGATGCCGCCGTGCAAGCCGCCAAGGCCGCCTTCGACGAGGACGGCGCCTGGCGCAAGCTCTCCGGCGGCGACCGCGGGAAGCTCCTGTTCAAGCTGGCAGACCTCATCGAGGAGCACAAGCACACCATCGCCACCATCGAGACGTGGGACAACGGCAAGCCCTACACCGCCTCCATAGGATTCGACATAGAGCTCTGCCTCAAATGCATCCGCTACTTCGCCGGGTACGCCGACAAGATCCACGGCCAGACCGTCCCCGTGCGCCCGGGTAAGCTCGTCTACACGATGCGAGAGCCTATTGGCGTCTGCGCGTCTATCATCCCCTGGAACTTCCCTATGTGCATGATCGGCTTCAAGATCGGACCCGCGCTGGCCGCTGGCAACGTCGTCGTCTTGAAGCCCGCCGAGCAGACCCCCCTGTCTGCCCTCTTCATCGCGGACCTAATCCGGCAGGCCGGCTTTCCCCCGGGTGTCATCAACATCATCAACGGCACCGGCCCGGTAGCCGGCAAGGCGCTCGCCGTGCACCCCGAGGTCCGCAAGATTAGCTTCACGGGCTCTACCGCTATCGGTCGCGAGATCATCAAGGCGTCTAGCCTAGAACTCAAGAGGGTGACCCTCGAGACGGGAGGCAAGTCGGCCCTCATCGTGTTTCCGGACGCCGACCTCGCGCTGGCCGCGCGGTGGGCCTATGCCGGCATCTTTTACAACTCCGGGCAGATCTGCGTCTCGACCTCCCGCATCCTCGTCCACGAGTCTGTCACCAACGAGTTCCTCGAGGCCTTCTCCAACTTCATCGCCGAGCACAACGTCCTGGGCGACCCCTTCGACGAGAAGACCACCCAGGGCCCGCAGATCTCGCAGGCGCAGCACCACAAGATCCTCGGCTACATCGAGGGCGCCAAGCAGCAGGGCGCCAAGCTCATGGTGGGCGGCGCGTCGGCCAGCGAGGGCGTGACCAACGGCAGGGGCTTCTTCATCCAGCCGACGGTTCTCACCAACGTGACCAAGGACATGACCATCTTCCAGGAGGAGGTCTTCGGGCCCGTCGTCTCCATCACGCCCTTCTCCACCGACAAGGAGGCCATCGCGCTGGCCAACGCGACGGACTACGGCCTGAGCGCCGGAGTCTTCACCAGGGACCTCATCAGGGCCCACAAGGCCGCCGCCGCCCTCGAGTCGGGCACCGTTTGGATCAACTCGGTCATCGAGCTCGAGATCGAGGTGCCCTTTGGTGGCGTCAAACAGAGCGGAATCGGAAGGGAGCTCGGAGAAGCCGGCCTGGACGATTACCTGGAGACCAAAGCCGTGCACATCAATCTCAACGGATATATGAGCTCCTAATGGCTTCGGTCTTTTTCTTTCATTTCTCTGTACCTTTTATCTACCTTGCCCTTTTTCCCGCCTTTCGCCTGATCTCAAGCTGAGGCGGGCGCATGTTCTAGCGTTCTCGAAGTGTTTCAAGTTGGAATTGGAAGTGGAGTTGATGGCATTTCGGTCTTGCATCGCAGCAAGTATGTATGCTGAATGAATGATGCAGTTGAAACCAAGTCATTAACAGCTGATCCCCATTATGGGTCTCTAGCGCTCTGAGAGGCCGTGACGGAGCGCTGCTCACGGCTCGACCTCTCTCAGGCAAGGCAAATCCCGATACCTACGGCATCCCCTCCCGCCTCACGACTCGCCGCGCAGCAACGTGTCTACAAATACATCAACAGCCTCCAACAATTTGGCCAAACACCCCTCCTCGGACCAGAAATGGCCCGCAGACTCGACCTCACGACTGCCGAAGACAGAGCCCGGCCGCGCAGCCAAATCCCGCGTCCAGGCGCGCAGCTTCCCCACCGAGACGAGGGCATCCGCGCCGCCGAAGACGGCGAGCGTCCTGTTCCGCAAGAGCTTCTCCTCGGGGGTCTGCGCGCCCGCTCGATGAGCAGCAGCACCCGCGGAGGTGGGGGTTTCGCGTAGTCCGAGCCGCGATGAGAGCACGGCCGGGAGGAGCGAGAGGGTGGTGAGGGCCGAGACGAGCCCGTGCGGCGCGGGGGGCGATACGAGCAGGTACGCCGCTCGTGGGACGGCGAGCTGGTACTCGTCATGCGGGACGGCGGTGATCTCTGCAAACGACGAGGGTGGCC
The DNA here is from genome assembly GCA_003055185.1 of Escovopsis sp. TC. Taxonomy (NCBI): domain Eukaryota; kingdom Fungi; phylum Ascomycota; class Sordariomycetes; order Hypocreales; family Hypocreaceae; genus Escovopsis; species Escovopsis sp. TC. The sequence continues at coordinate 3,783,839 of NIGD01000001.1, forward strand.
GGCCCGCAATGCCGGCTAGCATGGCTGCTTCGTGGGCGATCAGAGCCGGCAAGGAGTCTGGCTTGGGTGATTTGAAGACGCGTAGGAGCTCGTCCAGGGGAGCGAGATGGGTCGTGATCATGGCGCCGTACGAGTAGCCTCCCATGAGGAGCAGGGACTGGCAGGCGTCGTCGTTGCCATTGCCATTGCCATCGGCGTCATCGTCAGCGCAAGAGGTCTTGAGATGGTGAATATAGTGCATGAGGAAGCCGACGAAGCTGGCATAGTCATCCCGTTCTGGCTTCGCGGTCCATGAAGTCCTCCCCTCTGAGCATCCCGCTCCCCTGGAGAGGGCAAATCAGTATTAGCACGACGCTCCCCATCATCATCAAATTCCTTCTCCCCATTCTCTCCACGCCCACTGCGTTCATGCCGATCAAGCAACTGGATGAACGCGTGCCTCTCGGATGAGGACAGGGTCAATTGTGCCAGTACCTGAAATTGAACGTGCCCACCAGGAACTCCTTGTTGAGCAGCTGCCCCCCGATCATGCTGACGACAGGATCGTCATAGCAGCCGCCCATAGGCGCGTACGGATGCGCCAGGACGGCGGCATGGAGCGCCCCGGGCCGCGGGCAGATGCGAGGGCGGGCGCGGGGATGCCGGCGATCCGAGTGGCTTGCGGGGTGGTAGATGCGGCAATGGAGCGTGAGGCCGTCGTGAATGCTCGGAATCTCGACGGTGAAGCTCGGATTGGGGAGCATCGCGACCCCGTACGCGTTCATGATGCCCCCCACCTTTTGCTTCTGGTGTAGATGGAGGTTCAAAAGATCTCTGAAGGATCCATGATCTATTGATTGAAGTTGGATGCAAGATTATGTACATACATTGATGTAGTAGTGATTTGGACTTGACGTCGAATGTCTGCTGCACATACCCTATACCTTTGAGCCTCGGGATCTCTCCCGTCGGTTTGCCCCTCGTTCGGGCGCGATGGTGGCCGGACAACGACGAGGGGTTGACGAGAAGAACGCCTGAGGACATCTCGGACGTGGAGCTCCAAGTCCAATGGGGGTGATGAAGTCGTATCCTGGTCCTCTGAGGACTTCCTCGTGCCACACGGAGCCTGGCATGTTCTGCCCATCAGAGAATTTCTATGTATGGTACAAATACAGGTCATATTTGATCTGGTCTACGGAGTACTGCTTCTACTATGGCTCGCATGTATAAAGAAAGCAATGGATCTCTTGGAAATGGCATGCGTATGTGGCGTTCTCATTGCGACTTCTTCTCTCCCGCTTCCTTCGCCTTCTGCCTCCTGCTCTTGATCCAAATCTTCAGCTCGTTGATAAGGCCCAAGACCAGCGGGACACCGATGGGCCCCAGGAGCGGTAGGTAGACGGCGATCTTGTGCTCGTTGGGAAAATATAGCTGGCCCACCATGCTCTTCTCGAAGAAGGCCCTCTCGGCCTCCTCCTCTGCGATCCTCGCGTGCATGAGCCCCCCCGGCCCCCCGAGCTCGGTGCAGGCCCTCTCGAGATGGTGCATCGCGTTCGACACGCCGTCGGCGACGCTGCGCGGGATGGAGATGGAGGGCAGCGCGAGCGTGAGGCGGGCCAGGGATCCCAGGCTGGAGGATGCTTGCAGCAAGAGCTCTGTGGAGCGGATCCGCGCGAGCGTGGACAGCCGCAGCGGGAGAGATCCTGTCTGCGGCGCGCCCAGGAGCGACAGGAGATGGCCGGCGAACGTGAGCATTGGCTGCTTGAGGGCGTCGACCGGCACGTGGGCGGCGGAGGCGGCATCTCGCGGGAGGTTGAGCAGGTAGACGGTGCCCCATTGCGGGATCATCCAAGACTGCCACGTCTCTGCCTCGGCATCGAGACTGATGGTCTGGTTGCCGACGTAGATGACAAAGTTGATTGTCGGCGCTTTGCCGATAGACGGTGAGAGGGGCCACTCGGCGGCGTTGATGAAGGACGCGAGATGCTCTTTGCTGAGGACCTGAGACTGGACGCCCGGCACGGCGTGAAGCTGGACCTGCGTGTCGATGGTGAAGTTGTGGATGGGCCGGAGCACGTCGAGGACGGGCTTGACGTACTCGTCGAGGGCGGCCTCGACGTCCCACGAGTTGGGCTGCGCGTCGGCCGTGAAGAGGGAGAAGGCGAGGTGGTACGTCGGCGAGTAGCGCAGGGAGCGCGTCGCGCGCTTCGAGAGCGCCTCGGCGACGTCTGCGCTGAAGGCCTGCTGTCGGATGCCCGAGGACATGGAGGACGTGGAGAGCATGTGCGAGATGATGGCCTGCTCCTCGGCGAACGTGGAGCGCAGCTCATTGGCGATGAAGGTGGCGAGCGCAGAGGACGCCGAGGTCAGCGACGGGACGGCGTTGGGCGGGTAGAAGATGTCGAGCATGGCGACGCCCTGCTGGTTCAGCAGCGCCGAGGTCGTCTCGCCCGGGACGAGGCGGATCGTCAAGGCGACGTCAAGGCTTCCCTTGGCGGCAGCGGCGGTGCTCGGCGGCGCATCTCGCGGCGACGCGTCCTCGGCGGTCGCGGCCCTGGGCGCGAGCTGTAGGCGCAAGTGGTGGCCCGAGAAGTCGTCGAGGTCGTCCAGGGCGTGCTGCGTCAGGCGCACCAGGTGCTGCGCCTCTGCGTCCTGGAGGGAGTCTGTCTGGATGGAGATCTGGAGGGGGAACACGGGTCGGCAGGCCTAGTCGAGTCCGTCTGTCAGTGGAACCGAGCCGTGGAAGCGTCTTCGCCGGAAAAAAGATCGGTTGCAAAGAGGAGTCTCATTCACTTCTCCCTGGGCGCAGGATAGCCTCTTTACCTTGCCGTCGGACCATTCAAGCATGCCGTCTAGAGGCAGCTCGGCCCGGTAGATGGCCGTCGTCCTCCACCATATGGGGAAGCCAAGGCAGAGCACGATGAGCCAGTAGGAGAGGACGATGTAGGAGCGCTGTCTGATGGCGGCAGGCTTCTCCGGCGTCAACTCGCCTTGCCGCGACTCCTTGGCCTGGTCAGCCTCCCCATCACGAGCCATGACTGGTGTGTCACTTCTCGACGGCCGCAAAGGAGCCAGGAGGGGGGAGGGGAGGAGGAGGAGGAGAAGGAGGAGGAGGAGGAGGAGGAGGAGGAGAAGGCGGGGATGGCTTCTATCCCTCGGGTCTTGGGTCGGTGGTCTTGGTCAGCCTGGTAAGCATTGCTCGAGACTGTTGGTTCACGAAGGGTTGCGAGCTGCGACGCCCCATGTTCAAGCCATCTCCATGCGTCAAATCAGATCAGAACCCGATCCATGCACGCTCGCTCCCACGGGGATCTCGAGCTCAGTCCGGCGACTGTAGCTTCATCTGGCAGAGCCACGCAGTCGATTCATCGTCTTTGGCCTGGCCTGGTTTTGGAGACACGGCGTCATGTGACCTTGAGACTGAGGACCCCGATACAGGCATCTTTGAAGCGGATAACTGAGTTTACGTGATATACGCATATACTCGCATAAATCCATACCTGCCAGGGATTCCGACGACAACCTTGAAGTTCGACTTCAACTTCCATTCAACTTCATCCAACTTCAACGCCTTCCATTCTCCTTGGCCCAATCTTCATTCCTCCCCCTCTCGACGTATTTGCCATTCTTGACGGCTACTATGTCTTCAACACGGAGGGGTACTCTCTGCCGACGGCCGTGGCTCACTGGACTCCTCGCCCCAGAATGGGTCTGTCGACGGGGTCGCTCACTCTGCATCCCCCTCAGCACCAAACAATGGCACTCATCGGGCTGCTATTCCTGCCCATTAGCTGCTTCCGACCTCTGATACGGTCCGGGGCACGAACCACGCTTCAATGGATCCATTGGTTCTTGTGGGGAAGAGACCACTCGCCCACGGATAGCTGCCGAGCCGCGGTCCTCGCTGGGCCATCGTGTAAGCGACCAAGCACCACCCATAGGAGATGGAACACCTTTTCTCTGTGGAACGACGTGGAAATGGCACGCGCACCAAGGTAAAACAGCTCGAGGTCTTGGATCTGATCTATTCATGTTTATTTTTCTCCGGCCAGTCAAGAGTGAGACAAGCCGTCTTCGTGTCTCGAGCACCAATCGATATGTATTCGCCCAGGCGAGCTCGAGCTCGCAGGGTTACATCGATCTCTCCCCAGATGGACGACATCCATGCCAGGGCAAGGCCTCCATGGCGTCCTCCCTTGCATAATCCGATGCGACGCGCGCAGGGACCTAGTCATACCGGCACACAGCCTGGCAGGACCAGTCGACCGATCGACCTCGTTCGGTCCGGGACAATCCGGGAAGATCTCCCGTGATCCCATCGCTCTCCCATCCATGGATCTTCGTTGGTGACGGAAGCTCTTGCCGAGGACGGGCCTGCAAGAAATGTTTGCTTGCCCGAGGCTTCCCTTCATGCTCCTCCGCTCACTGATTGTTGTGCTCTGCCCGCCCACCGTGCCCGAGCATTCATGGCGGAACACTTTCACCAGCCGATGAGCATTGCGGGCTGCACGGAGCATCATTCTCGCACTCATGCTCGTACTCGTACGAGAAAGTCGCGGTACTGATCCGTTGGGAGTCCACATATTATGCCCAGACGGCGGAGACGCCACGCAGCGGATAAAGGCAAGGCCAGACGCCAGCCCGCGCGCCGGATACGGAGTACAAGCAACATGGTCTGCGGGCTGAGCTGCAATCTCGCAAGCCTAACCCGGGATATTTCTCCAGGACTCACCAGAATACGGAGTACATCCCTGGGTGGCTCAGAGATTCGAAGAAGGGCTTGGAGGGGGCGAGTTGCAAAGAGAAAGGAAAGGCAGGGGGGAAACTCTAAGAGAACGAGGGGGAGAGAGATATGGCCAAAGAAAAAAACAAAGAGGGAGATACATGGCAGCAGAAGTATGCGCAATTGGAATCGGGTACGGCGGCGGCGGCGGCAGAAGCAGCAGCAGCAGCAGAGGAGGAGGCGGAGGACGAGGAGGACAAGGCGCTCAGGGTGCAGCCGAGGTCCCGACTTTCACCTTGGCTGAAATGAACATACGCAGGGATCCATGTCGACGATGCACCACATGCGATATCCTCAGCCAGCAGGCTGGCCAGCCCATCAACCCGGAGCACATCGCTCGCTCGCTCGCTGGGTCCTCGGCGGGCTCAACTCTTCCTCATCCTCAACAATTGCTTCCTGCTCCGCGCGGCATACCACGTGATGGATCAACGCACTGGTCTGATTCTTGGATGCTGTTTTCAGTCTGTCACGCTGTCCTCTCGGTCGTCCCGCCGGGCGGTTCCTCGAGTCCGTCAGGTCGTCATCATGCCCCGTGGCTGAGGCCATTCACGAACGAGTGCCCACGTATCCAAACCGTGGACGCACGACGAGACCCTGTTCTTCACGCCGCTGCCATAAATCCCGAACCTCTCCTGCATTCGGCATATTGGGTGGCTAGAAGGAAGCCGTGTAGCGTTTTCCAGATCTACAGCTGCATCTTTGGAGATATTGAAGTGCCATCTCATCATGCCAGGTAAGCTCAAGCCCTCCTCCATGAGGATCACGGCATGTTCAAATAGGGGAGCCGCGACAAAGAAGGATCTAATGCCTAGACAGTACCGCTACTCGTGAAGGCGTCTGCGACGGCCGCTTCCCTGGCTTATCTCAACGCCAAAGCGGGTTTCACACAGGACAGACTCATGTTCAAAGGTTGCTTTCGCGCCTTGGCCCGGGTCCTTTGGCGCCAGCACTCCGGACGCTTGAATCTGATCCATGACATGGAGCATCTCGCAAAGAGCCCCAAGACCTCCTCCAGGGCCTTCATCATCTTCGAGGGAAGGTCCTTCACGTACGCAGACGCCTACGAAAAGAGCCTCCGGTACGGGCAGTGGCTCAGGCGCGCCTTCAACGTCCGGCGCGGGGACATGGTGGCCATCGACTTCCAGAACTCGGAGACCTTCATCTTCCTCTGGCTGGCCATCTGGTCCCTTGGTGCCATCCCGGCCTTCATCAACTACAACCTCACGGGGAGATCCCTCGCGCAATGCATTCGCGTCTTGGGGTGTCGTGTCTGCCTCGTCGACCCGAACGTGGCGACGGCGTTTGACGAGACAGCGAGGGACGGCTTGTCTTCTCATGATATCCAGCTTGTTTACTTCACCCCAGAAGTCGAATGCCAGGCATCTTGCAACGACGCCATCAGGGTCCCGGACGCCGAGATTGAGGAACACAATCCGGCGGAGACGGCGATCGTCATCTTCACTTCCGGGACAACGGGACTGCCGAAGCCTGCGATCGTGGCGTGGTCCAAAGTCTGGTTCGGAGGCACCATGGCCGAGACCATGGTTGGGCGCGGAGGAGACGACGATGTCATGTACACTGTGAGATTCGCCTGCGCTGCTCCCCACTCGACAACATCATTGTTGTTCTTCAAAGAATCATGTTTGTCAAAGAAGAAGACCATGTACAAGGAATCAGCACCCATGTGTGCGAACTCCTGAACGCCGCTAATTCTGCGTCCCCATCTAGTCCATGCCCTTATATCACACGTCCGCCGCCGTCATGTCCGTCTGCAGCACCATCCTCGCCGGCGCAACGCAAGCCCTCGGCCGCAAGTTCTCCACCAAGACCTTCTGGGACGAAGTCCGCGCCTCCCGCGCCACCTCCATCCAATACGTCGGCGAGACCCTACGCTACCTCCTCGCCGCCCCTCCCCGACGCAACCCCCTCACCGGCGCGGACCTCGACCGGCAGCATCGCGTGCGCGTCGCCTTCGGCAACGGCCTCCGCCCGGACATCTGGAACCCGGTCAAGGAGCGGTTTGGCATCGGCACTGTGGTCGAGTTCTACGCCGCGACGGACGGCCCCGCCGCGACGTGGCTCGTCAGCAACAACGACTTCACCGTCGGCGCCATCGGCCGCATGGGCTGGCTCTTCCGCGCCCTGCTCGGCCGCCAGTGGAGCCTTGTCGAGGTCGACCCGCAGACGGACGCGCCGCGGCGCCACCCGCAGACCAACTTCTGCGTGAAAGTCCGCCCAGGCCAGCCCGGCGAGATGCTCTTCCGCCTGCCCAAGGACGTGCAGCAGCGCTTCCAGGGCTACTTCGCCAACCCGCGCGCCAACGACGCCAAGATCATGCGCGACGTCTTCGCCAGGGGAGACGCGTACTTCCGCACGGGGGACGTCTTGCGCTGGGACTCGGACGGGCGCATTTTTTTCACCGACCGCATCGGCGACACGTTCCGCTGGAAGTCGGAGAACGTGTCCACCACGGAGGTCAGCGAGGCGATCGGCCTGCACCCGCGCGTCCGCGAGGCGAACGTCTACGGCGTGCAGCTGCCGCACCACGACGGCCGCGCGGGTTGTGTCGCTATTTGTTTCAGCGACGCCGCCACAACCGACGCCGACACCAACAGCAGCAACAGCAGTACCAGCAACACCAGCCACGGTAGCAGCGACAGCAGCGGCAACAATCCCGACTCCAGCACAGAAAACGACAGGGCAGACCCCCCCGACGCCGAGACGCTGCGCAGCCTGGCAGACCACATCCGCGCCACTCTCCCCAGCTACGCCCGCCCGCTCTTCCTCCGCCTCGCCCCCCTCGCGGCCCAGAACCAGACCACAGGCACAAACAAGCAGCAGAAGCACCATCTGCGGGAAGCAGGCGTGCGGCCCACCAAGGACGTGCGGCTGTACTGGCTCAGGGGAGGGACGTATGTGCCCTTTGGCGAGGACGAGTGGCGCAGACTGGAGGGTGGGGGGGTGAAGCTCTAATGCCCTAATATTTTATGATTTACCATTCCAGCTGCTCTTCTGGATTCTGGCGTGTCTCGCGATTTCATTCTGTCTATTATTCCTCGACCTAGATCTTGACACGGCTCCACGCCCCTTTTCATACTTCCTGTACAAGTAATTTGGCAAAGCTCCTCAGCTTACTCCGTACATGTCGTCGACCCCTCTGCCCGTCTTATTTGTTGGACAAATCCGAGTAAAAAGGAGATACCAATAACCAGCTCGCGGAAGACTGAGATGGATAGTCGTTCGAAGAAGAGGATCGCCGAATCATAGGCCCTCCATGAAATTGATACCATGAGCAAGCATCCATAGGAGAGAAAACAACTTTTGTGTGCCGAGGCCGCCGAATTACACAATGGATTTGAAGAGAACAATTATCTCCCAATCACAAAGTCAATGGATGACACGGTGGACAAATCTTGCAATTGTAAATACCACCAGGAAGAAAGCTCGTCGTCCCCCCCCCCGCAAGCAAGTACTACTACTAGTAGGCACTGGATCTACACCAAGTGAGGTCGTCCTTCGAAACTCCCCCTCGGACTGTTTCGAGGCTCCAATTAGTTTCTCCTCTGTTTCCATCACGCAAGTACTACTATCTACCGGATAATGGAGTCATGCCAGCCCGCTGGAAACATCCCGGCTCGCAGGGCATCACGGACGCTCCACCCCGCCAGGGTCCGGCCCCCTGTTGTCATGATGCCCTCTGCTCGTTCCCTGAAGCGCACCTGTGCGTCTCTCCAATCAGCCATGTTGAACTCGTAAATGCACACGATGCAAGATGCTCCCTCCCTCCGTCTCGCTCCCACCTTACTCTTACCCTCCTCCTGACGGAGTCCCGCTCCCGGTCCCGGCCTCACTCTCGCTCTCACTCACTCTCGCCGCCACCATCACCCTCACTCTCACACAGCCCCCTTCCCAGTCTGTCTCCATCAAAGAATCAGAATATATATAGCATCATGGTTCGCTTCGCAGCGTGGGAGATCGGGCGTCTGTACGTCTCGACGGCCCGACTCTTCATTATATCACATACTATCCATCAATCGTTTCACTGGCACTTCTTGGTCCTCCCCCTTCCGCATCCGTTATCCTTTCCCCGCCCTTCTTCTGTTCCCTCCATCCTTACCCCCTTTTCCCCCTCGCAACCTTTCAGGGCCTGTACGAGACCCATTCTAGCGACCACGCAAAGCATGAGGCTTCATCACTGGAGGCGCCCCCCC
>NIGD01000001.1:3802009-3822526 GCA_003055185.1 Escovopsis sp. TC
CCCCCCCATGATGCCTTCTCTGTCCTCTTCACCCCTGACCCGAACTACGAGTACTCATTTGTTCGAGGGCGAGTAAGTGCGGGCCGAGGAGTACCCCTGAAGTCATTGGGAATCCCGCCGCAGGCCGAATCACGCAGATCTCAAGGGGCCCCTCCTCGTCGAATTCCATCTACTCCGTACTGGTGTGATGTATGGATCCTCGGCCGGTCGCTCGCTTGGAGCCCCCGCCCCCCATCCCGACAGCCCGGGCCGGCTCCACCCCGTCCTGGGCCCTCCTGGACCCCTCGCTGCAGCAGAGTGGCCCCGCGATGGATCCCGTCCGCGCCTTCGGATCCTGCGAGCTATGATCAGGTATTCCTCCGTATGGAGTACCTGTAGTACGGAGGCGAGCTGAGGCGAGCTCCACGGGGTGCGGAAACCTCCGGATCGTGATGTGTCTTGTCATGCCTGGTCCTCGTACCTCTTTGTATACAGACTTCTGTTGCAGAGTGGCATAGATGTCTTGGTTGGGCAACTCCCTCGAGAAGCTCAGAAGGCAACCCAGAGAATCCAAGACAGAAAAGAGAAGAAAAAGAAAAAAAATCAGCAGCAAAAATCGACCGCGCCAGGAGTCGAACCTGGAATCTTCAGAGAAATCGTGCTGGAGACAACCGAAATCTGACGCCTTAGCCATTAGGCCACGCGGCCCACCCCGCAAATCTCCACCAAGTCTCGGAGCCGGGATACCCTCACCACCCCCTAACGCTCGCTATGGTCCTGATGATCTCCGTGGATTCACACTGTAGATCATGGATCCTTGATGGATCCAGGTACGGAGTGCCCTTGCTCATTGGAAGGGGACCGGTCCTTCATCCATCTTGAAGCTCCAGTCTCGGTCTTGAAGCCCCAGACTTGGACATCACAATCTCGAGACACCCCCTTCTTCGTCGTCGGTGAAAGAGAGGGACGCAAAGACGCCGCGAACACCTGCAAATCGACCTCCTCGTCCCCACATCGTGCCTCACTCCCAATGAAACCAGGACTGCTCGTAATATCCATTCATGTTGATGGCACTGCATAATGCAACCCGTGTGCAATGCCGTCCTCTGTACGGAGTACCGGCGCTCGTCCTCCCCTGAGCCCTCTCAAATCGGCGAGATCAACCCGAAGACGACAATCATCCCAAATCAGATACATCAAGGGGATCCTGAAACCCTCTATGTGGCATCATCTTCATCCCAAAACATGGCAACGCCAACACCAAAAACACTCGAGAAGATTGGCAAGAAGAGGAAATGAAAACATAATCCGCCACCAACGCCCAGCCTCTATCAACCCAAATATCCAAACCCCAAGCTCACTGGCTCTGTCGCGCCAGGGGCTGCACCTTGCTCAACAAATGTCCGGGCGCGTGCCCCGACGGAGCAAGCGACGAGTACGCGCCGCGAGGAGCTGCCCTCTTCAGGCCAGCGCCGCCGACACGGCCCGGAAGGCGTCCGTTGGCCGCCTTTTGGAGGACAGGCGACTCGCCCACCTCGGAGACCTGCTCCGAGTCTGTGCTATCCTCGCCGCTCGAGGCGTGATCCGCGTCGATGTCCGCGCTGAGTGAGCGTGAGGCGGCTGGTCCGCGAGAACTGGCCGCGAGACCGACATCATCCCTAGACTCCGTGTCCGTGGTGGGGGTCCCCAGACCGCTCTCCTGCTCGTCGGGCTGGGAGGCGACGTCGTTATTGCCCCTTCCAGGGAAGGAGGGCCGCGAGAGATCCAGCTCGGACTGGAGGAAGAGGGGGAACGGCTGGGCCGGAGACGGGTAGTCGCCGCGGTACTGCAGGACGTGCGTCGTGCTCCTCGTCGCTCGCTGAAGGGGCGGCTTCCGCGGGCCGCTGAACGATTGCGAGTGCACGCCGCGCGCCCTCGATCCGATCTCGAGGCCCTCCTGCTCCTCACCGTCGTCGGCGGCGGCGTCGTCATCATCATTGTCGTCGTCGTCGTAGTAGCCGTTGCCGTTGTCTGCCAACATCGCCGCGTTGTTCTGCAGGAGCAGGAGGCTTCCTCCTGATTGCCGACGCGGTCGCTGGAGCGTGGAACCTGGAGGGGGGAACCCAACCGCGGAGGGGAACGAGGTCAGGCCCTGGCCTTGCGTCTGCGGCCGCAGCTGTCCCGAGGGCGTGTTGGCCAGATACCTCAGCTCGGATCGGCTCTCGGAGAACACCACCCGGGTCCGGAGTCGATGCACGGCGCGGTCGAGTGCCAGCTCCACGGCACAGCTGTCTCGTACCCTGCTGAGTTTGGGCCACGTCGCGCGTTGGCCGACGAGGGAGCACCGGATCATGAAGTCTGCCGTCGGATTGCTGAGAATGCGCGGCAGGTGGTCCATGGTCAGCTCGGGCAGGATGTTGATGTCCCCGGAGTACCTCTGGCTGAGAACGCTCCGGAACTTGGACATGAGGTTGGGGAAGAAGCCGATCTCGGCCATAAAGTTGAGTCGGTGGAGGGCCTCGTCCCTGGCTAGTGAGAGGGTCGTCTGGAACCAGTCGAAGCCTCCCACGGCTTGAGCAGCCTGGATGGTGGGGCCGCGGCGGTCGGGAGGCAGATACTCGTCCCTGGATAGGAACGGGGCGACGTGTGGATTGACCTGCGAGACGATGAAGTGGTTGACGTTGAACATCTCCGCTAGGCGGGTCATGGGGAGGTCGTTCTCCACGGAGCCGTCGATCCACCGCTGGGGCGTGGGGTTCCACGGCCGGTGCTCCCCCGTCGCCGGATCCTTGACGAGCAGCGACGAGCCGTTGAAGACGAGGGGCACGGAGCAGGATGCGGCGACGGCGGACCAGATCATGACGTTGGGAGCCGTCACGTAATTGAGAAGCCGGGGGAGCTCGTAGATGGCCTCGGTCGAGACGCAGATGTTGAGGATCCGGCGGGTGCGGTTGTAGGCCTCCTGGAAGGTGATGTCGCCCATCATATGCCGCATGACCCTGCTGAGGTGCTTGATGTCGGACCAGCTCCCCTCGGTGAAGAGGCGGCGCACGTGGTCGAAGATGCTGTCCGGCTTGTCTGCCGGGTCAAAGACGGCCAGGTCGCCGTAGGGGAACGACCGGATGACGTCCGGGATCTCCTCGTCCGTCCTGGTGCACATGATGGCACAGACGATGCTTCCCGCGCTAGCGCCAGAGATGATCCTCGGCAAGAGCTGTGTCTCGAATAAGGTTTTGAGGACGCCGATGTGAGCCATGCCGAAGGTCCCGCCGCCGGAGAGCAGCAGCGCGCTCCGGCCGAAGCTCTGGCGGGCGAGCAGCATGCCCTCGAGCAGGTCCTTGTAGGAGACGTTGCGGTCAGAGGCGCTCTGGTCTATGACGGCGTTGATGGTCTGGATGGTGGAGTCGACGTAGCGCTCGATCAGGGTCTTGGTGCCGAGGTGGGAGTGCTTGTAGAGCTCGACGTTTCCCATGCCGCCGAGGTTGCGAGATAGCGCGGTGCGGATCTGGTGCATCATGGCCTGGATGTCGCAGTTGGCCCGGGCCTCGTCGAGCGCGCGCAGGCGCTCCTCGATGAGGGCCGGGTTGTAGGCCCCGGCCGAAGAGGGGTCATTTTTCCACTTGTCGTTGCCCTCGAGCGAGTCGAGTTCTTGGGCCGCAGCCTGCCATTGCTCTAGAGACCCGGCCTGCCACGCGGTGAAGGATTCCAAAGGTCAGCTTACAGGAATACAAGAGAAGGGGATACTTCGAGAGATGGAGGGGGGCCTCGCATGAATGAGAAATGGTGAGGGAATAAGAGGTAGAACGCAAGAAGCAAGAAGAAGATAGAGCTCGGAGAGGGAGCGTTTCCAGGACATACATTCTTCATGCGCGCGTAGTAGAGATTCTTCTTGTCTTCTTTGAGTCTGGTGCGGGTCTGGTCGTCGGCGCCGAGGAGCATCTGGGGCCGCCAGGAGCCCGTGGCATCCCTGAGCGTCCTGGTGACGGAGCCGAAGAGGGACTGCGGGCCGTTCTCGACGGTGCTGCATGCGGGGGAAGCGGCTACAGAGGATCTTCGTCTGGAGGGCGGTCTCCTGGGGTGGTTCATGTGTTTTGTTGAGGCCATCGACATTGAGGGCGCTTGGAGGAGGAGATCAGCCATGGCGCAGAGGCCCGCGATGTCGGGCTGCGCATCTGTCGTCGACCGGTTCAGCAGGGGAGGACGAGGCGAAGCGAGCGCGAGCGTTGGTCCATGCCCGTGGTGTGGAGAGTACGATAGGTATCGTGGTATAGTACCGACTACGTGATGGCGATGGCGATTTCGATGGAGGGATCGAGGGATCTGATGTTCGTACTCGTGCGGCAGGGTTCCCAGGCTGGTCTTGTACTCGTAGCACTTTGTGGTTGTCTATGCGGGAGGACTCGGCGAAAGGTCGAGAAGTCGTGCTGGTGTGGGTGAAGAAGGGGAGGTGATGGTGGAAGTGGATCTCGTAGGTACTTGTAGGAGTCGCCGTCGGGGCGAGAGGCATGTGAAATGGTCGATGGAGGGCGGGAGACAGCCCGAGCCGTCGATCATCAGGCACATGCGCGAGTCGGAAGCGTCAGGGTCCTCGAGGGCGAGGAGGGGAGAACGACGTAAGGGGAATGTACTCGTATGCACAAGGAGTCGTAGCGGTGCTGAATCGGGCAGGGCTGCGTGTCATCCGTGAAGATTGATGGTGGAGGCTGCAGTCTTCGTGTGAATCCATGCAAGGCGTGTGGGGTTGGGGGGGGGGGAGAGGACAAGGGGAGGACAAGGGGAGGACAAGGGGAGGACAAGGAAGAGGACGACGATGGGGGAGAGGACAGACAGAGAGGAGGGAGAATGGACAGGGAGCTGGAGGAGGAGGAGGAGGAGGAGGCCAGGGAGGACGTGCACCCAGAAATTGCTCACGAGGCCAATCCGGGGTCTTGGAGAAGCGACAAAGGGCGGGCCTGTCCGACATGTGCCAGCCTCCAGTTCGAGTTGCCTTCAGGTGCCCACCACCACCAACATCCACCAAGATTCATCCAGCCAGGTCACCGCGACGCAAGGTATGGAGTACCCGCGACCCCGACTCATGGGGAAGAGGCACGACCGGGAGAGGGTTGCCAAAGGTATGCAATACATGTACTCCGTACATGGGCCTCCGTTCGAGATGGAGCATTGCATCCACCGCGTCCCATCTGGCGTCTGCGAGAATGGGAACCTGTTTGGGCTGCGGGGGCGGGTCTGGGGTCACGGGATTAGACAGGCCGTAGCAGAGGGTGGAGGATGCTCTCCGTCATCGATGAACGCTCGTATTTCTCATCCATGGTCACTGGAGAAATGCAGCTGGAAAGGCTCTGACTAAGATCCATGGATAGATGCTAAGACCCGTGGATCAAGGCATCCGGTGGGTGGAATGGAGATTGATCCTTGATCCATCTGAATGGTGGCTCGGCCAGCAAGGCCCTCCGATTTCCGAGCAGCGGACCGTGTCCTCCGCCCTTCCTCGTCTACCAGTATGACCGGCGCTTCGTGAGGGGCTGGTTGGATGACGACAATAGCTGGAGTCGACTCTGGGCTGTCTCCGTCCTGTCTCCGTGGCGCATTCACCCCATTCCAGAGAGAGTCCAGCGCGAGTCCAACGAGATGGGCAGACGCGTGCAGTGGGCAAAGGGGAAGGGCATCCATCAGGCTTTGACTCTTACACAAGGCTTGTGGAACATACGAGGGGGACTACGGGAGCATTTCGATCTAAGATATTCTCTACGGAGTACTGTGAACATGGTTCGCCGTGCCTATTCTTCGAGATCGTAAAGACAAAATACACGAAATCCAATCGAAGCCTGAAAGGGGGAATATCAGAAGAAAAAAAGACGCCAGTAGCACTACAGATCCATCCCGCGTGGCACGCATCAATCGCTATCCAAATCTGAGAAGCCATCCAAGAGGAAGAGGAGAGGGGGAAAAGGAGCAGAGGAGGAGGGAGGAGAGCGAGAGAAGAAGGGGGGAAACCCAGAGGAGAAAGAAGGCCTTTTGCAAGAAAAAAAAAAGAAAAAAAAAGAAAAAAAAAGGGACAGCACGAGGGAGTCCTCGTCACCACTTCTGATCTCGTGTCGACGTGTTCAGCACAGCGGCATCACTCCTGCTATACGCGTGCCCTCCCCCCGTGCTATACCTCGCGTTGCCGCCGACGCTCTGCTGCGGTATCGCCTGCAGCTCGGCTATGGCCGAGGTGCGATTCGAGTTGTTCGGGATGGCTGACGTGGGGAAGATGTAGTCGCCCGGGAGCTCCATGATGGCCTCGTTTGGCGGGTGCTGCTGCTGCTGCTGCTGCTGCTGCTGCTGCTGCTGCTGTTGAAACGGTTGCGGCGGCGGCGGCGGCGACGAGGACGTCGTCAGCGTCGACGACCGCCGCATGTGGCCACCATACGGCTGCGGCGAAGGGGAAGGGGAGATGGAATTTGTGTACGTCTGCGCAAAGAGCGGGTGGTTGGGCGAGTAGCCGCCCTGGATCGGGGTCATGCGGCCCGCCTGCAGCTGCTGGGCCTCGACGAACTTGGACGCGCGGTTCTGGCCCGCGGCGGACCTGTCGTTGGGGTTGATGGTGGTGATCTTGCCGTCGTCGATCATGGCCCTGAGCACGCCCGAGTCGACGAGCTCGGCCTTCTTGATGAAGCGCTGGACCATCTCCCTGCTGGCCGTCTTGAGCTGGGCCTTGACGAAGGAGACCATGGTGATGTTGCAGCGGATCTCGATGTCCTCGCGCAGGTAGAGCCCTTCGGCGGGGGCGCCGAGGGCCTCGAGGCCGATCTCGCGCGTCTCGGGGGCCTCGCCGGGCTGGTTGCCGCAGACGCGGTAGGTGTTGCGCAGGTCGATGCCCATGGGCGCGTGGATGTGCGTCTGCAGGCCCCAGGGCATGTCGTGGAAGCAGCCGTTGAAGGAGATCTTGCCGGCGCCGAGCTTGCCCGTCCCGGGGATCACCTGGATGCGCTCGTCGATCTCGTACCAGGTGCTGTAGAACTCGTCGGCGGCGGCGTTGCGCGGGGCCGAGATGGGGCGGTGGCCTGTGACGAGGGGGTTGAGGGTGATGACCTCGCTGTGCGAGTGGAGGATGCTGATGGCGAGCTGCCTGGGGATGAAGCCGGGGATCGGCGTGACGACCGTGAAGAGCTCCTTTCTCCGCAACATGGCGAATCCAAATTTCTTTTCTTCTCTACTTTCGATCTCTCTCTTGACTCTTTTCCCCTTCGATTTTTTCTCCCAATTCAACTGATCCCTTTGCACCCTCTTTTTTTTTTCTTTTTCTTTTTTTTTTTTCCTGTCTTTGTAGCGTATGTGTCCTTTTTCTTTTCTGCTCCTTCCCTCACTTCTTTTGATCTTGTTCTTTCCCGTTTGGCGGATGTTTTCTCTCAGGGTCTCTCTTTCCTCAACGACAACAATTCGGACGATGGAGAAGAAGCTGGAAGAGATGCAAAAGAGATGCTGATATGCGAAACCCCGCGAAGAGGATGCAGGATGACAGAACGAAACGAAACCTCCGGAACAAGCTTGACAAGGACAGGACACGACAGGACTGCTGGTGCCGAGGGGACGAGTGACGAGGGATGACGGAGGAGTGGTGAGGACGAGATCCAAAAATAGCAGCCTGAGCTGAGCGAGCGGAGGAACGCCTGCTCGCCGGTCGCCGATCCACGTTCTCGATCCTCGCGCTGGGCTGAGCAGGCCTGTCCCGCAGCTCTCGACTCAGCAGCAGCTCCTGCGCCGGCCGTGCGGTTCTCGGCTGCAGAGGATTCGACCGTGGGGTCCTGGTGGATCGCTCAACTGCCGAATGGCTGCGTGAGTCGGTTGATGGACTCTTTGCGGTATTGGCCTGCAGAGATGGGCTTCTAGATGCCCAAAGATGTGGTTGTACATACGGTACTGGTACACTGCTGAAGAGGAGGAGGAGGAGGAGGAGGAGGAGGAGGAGGGGGGGGGTTGTGATATTGAGAATGTCTGGGCGTGTCTACGCAGTACTCGTATGTGAGCCTGAACCAACAACGGATGGTGGATGGAACCCAGAGCCAGCGAGGAGCAGTGTGATGAGAGGGGGAAACGAAGCAGATACAAGTACTCCGTACTCCGTACCTACTGATGATGCCCAGCGATTGCTCGTCAGCACGCAGGGACTGTCCGCGGGGCGAGGCCATGGCCTCTTGACACATCCGGCCGCGTGCGCTGTGCACGCTGGATGGCCGTCTACGGAGTGCTTCGAGCGAGGATCATGCTGTCTACTCCGTAGTAGGCTCGAGAGATCCGGGACGCCGATGGCTTCTGTCCATCTCCATGGCCCATCCTCATGATTCCGCATGGGCACAAGGCCCGAGACCGGCTCAGAAGTGGTGCTAGATGCTGACGAGAGAGTGCGGAGTACGGAGTAGGGAGTACTCCGTAGTACTTGGATCATCCGGATATGTCAAGTTTCACGTCTCGACCGCTCCAAGGTTGATCTATGGGAGGGCATGGTCCGCTGGGCGTAGTTCGTGCTGGTACGGTACGGAGTCCACGAGGAGTGGACGAAATCTCGGGCAACGGAGTCTGACCTGCTGTGGACCGCTCTCGGGGCCCTCAACCTCCACCACGAAGAAGGCGTCGTCAGCACTACTCCTGGCCCCGCGCTCCGTGCCCACACCAAGGAGTCATCCTGCAAGCCTTGCACGGGATTCCGGAGTACGGAGCACGGAGTAGGCTCACGCGCCGCGGAGAAGGGGAGACAACACCGGACAAGCCCAGGTCGTAAAAATAGCCGCGGGGGTGTGAGACGGCGGCGGCGACGACTTTGCGGTCTCGTCTCTGTGGCTCCGGGCTACGAGTACGACCTGAACCGAAGCTGCGAAAAATAGCAACAAATCGCTCTCCCTCTCATTTCTCCTTGACAATGTGTTGCCGGGCAAATGCCGCGGGAGCGTTCTCCTGCAAGACACGACAGGACTGCTCGGAAGGTCACCGTCCGACAGGAAAAGCCAAATGTTTCCTTTTGGGCTTCTGAGGATCCGGATCGCGATGGCTTCACGTGCTCCCAACGAGATCGTATGTCGTATCCGGAGTCGTCGAGCGTTCCCTTGATTACGGAGGGCGCGGCCAAAAGTCATGCGTCGGCCCTAGCTACAAAAAAGCAAAAAAAAAACTTTACTAACCCTGCTATACAAATCGTATAGGGGTCGCAGTAAGGGACTTTTAAGCTTCTTCTTTTAATTAAAGGCATTATAATTTGCTTATTTTTAACTCTATACAATCTATTAAATAGCTTTAAATACAAATATCGCGACCTAGGCCTTAGTAGTTAGCCTTAAGGCTCTTATAGCGTTCTTAACGCCTTAGATCTTAGAATTAACTAGTGTCTTTAAGAGCTAGGTTAATTAGATCTACGCTAAAGCTATCGATCGTAGGTTTAATCTATTAGAACGACCTATACGCCTTTATAATACATATCTCTAGGACGCTCCTAAGTTAAGCTAGCTGCTAAAGGAAAAGGAGACTTATAAGAAGATCTAGAAAATAGTTACTTGTAACTGCTACGGTTAAGAGAAGTTAACGGCAAGGATTTTTAAAGACCTAGGAGAAGTAAGGATTAGTATCTCTCCTTATACAGTCTATTAGGTCCTTTAAGCTGCTAAATTTTATAAGACGAAGCCTACTAAGAAGCTAAGCTTTATAGAAACTATAAGAAAGGATTAACTCTAGTAGTATCTTATATACGTAGACTAAACCCTTAACAACTAAAAGAACGTTATTTAGACTAATAAGACGTCTATTATCTTAAGGCATTGCTACAGCAGCTACTAGGTCTAAAGGAGGTTGTTTAAACAGTATAATTAATCTTATATTTAGCCTTATTAAAAAAGGGCTTATAAATTTATATTCTAAGGGTTGTTCTTATATAATTGCAAAAGGCTATGCTATTACTAAAGCTTAGAGAGCGTAGCTAAGAAGTAAGCTATAAACAAAGCTATTGCAGAGATAAATTAAGAGTTAGAGCTAATTTTAAAGGAGCAGTAGGAGATTACTAATAGTATACGTTGCCTAGCTCTTTAGAACCTTCCTAGGAAAAAGCTATAGTAGAAGTAAACTATAAAGAATAAGAAGCTATTAAGGAACTAGTATAGTTATAGTAAGGTTAACTAGTAGCAGTACTAGTAGACTATAATGCTACTAAAGTTAATTTTATTTACAAAGGAATATTATAAAGTACGCTTAGGCATATTAGTCTAAGAGGACAAAGCACTAGCATACTATTATTAGTATTAACAGCGTATATATAACCTCTATAACGTCTCTTAGCTTATATAGTATAGGAATTCTTTAGATTTAAATGCAATTAAGCTAGCCTAGTAGTATCTTAAGAGGTTAATAACAGCTAAGGAGGCCCTAGAACGTTGTAAAGATGCGATTAAGATATAGGAAGACGCGTAAAAAGAGCTACTATAGGAGAAGATATAAGCTTAGATTAAAAGGATACTAATCTACGTAAAAAAAATCATTAAACTAAAGGGCAGGAATAAATATTATAAAGGAAGAGAGAAAGAAGAAAGTAATAGCCCTAATAGAGAAGGTAAAGGAAGGTTTAGAGGAGGTCTTAGGCCTAGGGGCTCGTAAAGGAAGGTCTAGAGGAGGTCTTAGGCCTAGGGGCTCGTAAAGGAAGGTCGGGTTAGGTCTAGAGGGGGTCTTAGGCCCGGGGGCTCGTGAAGGAAGGTCTAGAGGAGGTCTTAGGCCCGGGGGCTCGTAAAGGAAGGTCGGGTTAGGTCTAGAGGGGGTCTTAGGCCTAGGGGCTCGTAAGGGAAGGTTTAGAGGAGGTCTTAGGCCCGGGGGCTCGTAAGGGAAGGTCTAGAAAAGGAAGGAAGGAAGGAAAGAAGAGGGATAGGAAGGGCCTTAATTAAGGAGATAAAGAAGGAAAAAAGAGACTTAACTAAAAAGATAAAGAAAAGGAAAAGAAGCTTCTATTAGGAGATAAAAAAGAGGAAAAGAAGAAGCTAGAAAGCCCTTTAATTAGAGAGATAAAAAAGAGGAAAAGAAGAAGCTAGAAAGCCCCTTAATTAGAGAGATAAAGAAGAGGAAAAGAAGCCTTAATTTAAGAGATTAAGAAGAGGAAAAGAAGCCTTGATTAGAAAGATAAAAAAGAGGATAAAAAGAGCCTTAATTAAAGAGATTAGGAAGAGGAAAAGAAGCCTTAATTAGAGAGATAAAAAAGAGGATAAAAAGAGCCTTAATTAGAGAGATTAGGAAAAGGAAAAGAAGCCTTAATTAGAGAGATAAAAAAGAAGATAAAAAGAGCCTTAATTAGAAAGATAAAGAAAAAGAAAAGAAGAAGCTAGAAAGGGCCTTAATTAGAGAGATAAAGGAGGGAAAATAGAGGTTTTTGCGATTTCCGGATTTGTAGGGCTATTTAGAGGCTGTGTGTGGCTGTGTGTGTGGCTAGGGCCGACGCATGACTTTTGGCCGCGCCCTCCGTACTCATCTCGCTCTACGAGACAGTACTTGTACGAGTACGGAGTACTCGTACGAGTACGGAAGACATCGTCCACCATCGGCGCCGCGCGCGTCACGCACGTCTTTGCAAGCCATCAACGAGAAGAGTGGTGATCATCCCTGAGGGCACCGGTCATCGGTCCGTCCTCTGTTCGATCCGTAGGAAGCCAGTCATTGCTCTCGAGATCTGCGTCCGCTCATGATTCAGCATCGCCGCCGCCAACGAGGCATTGCGCATCCATGACGATACTTGACGTCAGCAGGCCTTGTCGTAGCGCACGATGGGCAGGAAAGTCCTCTCAAGTAGCGCAACGCGACGATCGCTGTCTTTGACATGGACACGTCACGCCAGATATACCTCCAGGATACCTTTTCCCTACCAGTCTCCATCTTCCGGGGGCACAACCTCGAAGAGCTTCCCGTCCGCCTCACGTTCGCCGTCTGAAGCTTCAGACACGCCACGGAGTTTCTGCACGACGCTTCCGGTCTCACCTCTCACCCCTCATCTCTCAGCTCTCACCAGCCTCCTCCCCCCCTCTCTACCCCTTCAGTCAGGACGACCGCGTTCTTGGGGCCAGTAGGAAGCCGCGGCAGCATCTCGATGGCTACTACGGAGTATTCCGTGCTGTGCAAGCCGTGGATGAGGCAACGATTATCGCCATTCAGCCTCCCCCTTCTCACTCTCCCTTTGCCTCTGCCTCTGCCTCTGCCTCTGCCTCCCACTTTGCCATGGAGAGAAGAACTCGGCTTACGGAGTACTCCATACCCATTGTGCATCTTACCCGTTTTTGCTTTCCCTCCGTGAGGCCCGCATCTTCCTCTCCCATTCTCCACCTGCTTTCTCAGTCTCAAACCTCCATCAGCTCCGTAGCATCATCCATCCATCCTCCTTCCTCCATCCTCCCATCCACGAGTGGGATGCTGCATTTCTCTCGCCCTCTTCTTCGCATCGCGCCGTCCATTCGCCTTGGAACAACAGACTTCCACCTATTTTAGCACTTCTGCAGGTAAGTTAGCATGCCACGAGTCACCCACACTGCACCTGTACACACACACATCTTCAAGCACAGACTTGGATCTCATCCACTCGCACTTCGGCCCCTTGTCCTACCAAGCCTTGGACCCCACGGCTTTCCTTGTTGAACGCGTTTGAGGCTTGCACCGTCGTCTCGAAGCTTCATGTTCCCTGCCGGATGCTTGACCTCTCTGCCGGATGTCTGCCGAATCCCACGCCTGCCCTCCGAATCCCACCCCCGCCATCCGAATCCCATCTACTACCACTACTACTCAGTAGGACTGCGGTCTGAATCCCGTCCTCCCTATCCCCCCGTCTTCTTCACCTCCCCTCCTCTCCATGGATGGATCTTATTGCTTCTTCGAATACTGAAACTGCCATGTGCTCCACGTGAGAACAATCCCCGGCTGACCCTTTGCTTCTTCCTCAACCAAAGCACAACAGCTGCACCAGCACCAAGCAGCAGAAGGGACCCTCCTACTCCGTACTTGTTGAGCAGAGCAGCCCGTGATAGTAGTCCGCCATGGCCAAGTCTACCGCCTTCACTGCCGCTCTGGCATCCCTGGCAGCCTGCGCGGCTGCCTTGATCCTGCCCGACCAACAAGCACAGCAGCCTCTCGGCGGCCATTCCGCCGTCCTCCGGGAAGGAGGAAGAGGTGGCGGCGCAGCTTTCCCTCCCTCTTCTTCCTCCCCCTCCTCCTACTTCTCCTCCCTCCTGGACGATGAATCTTTCCCCATCCCCATTGACCTGGAGCCTGTCCACTCGGCCATTGACAGCCTGTTCGACCAAGTCGAGGCCGCTCGCCATCGAGTCCACGATGAATTTGCAAAGATCGTGATCTCGACCAGCAGCAACGACGACGACTACGACGACGACATCTACAACGACTACGACGAAGACGATCAGGATGCCTTTGCCGATTTTGCCCCCGATCATCAGCTTGATCCCTTTTTTGATCTTTCTCCTGTTTCTGTTGCCGCTGGTGGCGCTCCTGGCGATGTTGTTCATGGCGATCAGTTCGACAAGGTCTCCATCTACGTGCTCCTGACCCAGAGCAGCCAGTGCGAGCACTTCGTCAAGCTCGTCGACAAGTTCCCCGGGATCGTCGCTCTGCTCAACGACACGACCAACGATATCACTGTCTTCGTGCCCTCGCCCTCGGCCTTCGAGCACCTGCCCGAGGACCACGAGAAAATCCCGAGAGAGTACCTCGAGAAGCTCCTCAAGTACCACATCGCCATCGGCAGGTACGAGTCCAAGACGCTCGCCAAGACCTACACCATCCCCACCGCAGCCCGCGAGGAGTCCCTCGGAGACGAGCCCCAGCGACTTCGCGTCTCCCTTGGCCTTCATGGCGTCAGCATCAACTTTTACAGCAGGATCGTCAGGGCCGACATGGTACGTCTAGTCCCCGAGTCAACCCCCTCTCTCTCGTCCGTTCCCTCATCGTGGGTTCCAGTTGATGATGGCACGCTGACACGAGGGACTTCTCTCGGCATCATCAGCACGGCAAGAACGGCGTCATCCATGCTGTGGACAGCGTCATTTTCCCTCCCCCTTACGTTGGCCGCATCCTTGAGCTCTTCCCCTCCCGCTTCTCCACCGAGTTGCTCGCCGTGGAGAAGACCAAGTTCATCGACTTCATCCACAAGCAGAAGATGGAGGGCTGCACCACTTTCATCCCCACCAACCTCGCCTGGGCGCGCCTCGGCGACAGGGCCAACGCCTTCCTCTTCAACACCGAGAAGGGCATCGGCTACCTCAAGGCCCTGCTCAAGTACCAGACCGTCCCGGACATCACCCTCTACACCGACTCCATCTACGACAAGAGAAAGCACGGCAAGGACGCCGCGGAGGATAACCTTGCGCCCGCCGAGTATAAGACTGAGCACATCGACCTGGACACCTTCCTCGACGACGCCCGCCTCAGCGTCGACCTCGCCGTCGTCTTTGGCTTCGCCGTCCTCAAGGTCAACGGCTTCACGACGGTCATCGTGCCCAATGTCCCCGCCAAGAACGGCGTCATCCACGTTATCGACCGTGTGCCCGTGCCCCCCTGCAGGAGGCATTGCTCCGCCGAGGCTGACGTCTTTGGCGAGATCGAGGTTGAGGATCTCATGGACCGGCTGGAGCCTTACTTGGAGTAATGTGCTCGCACCGGCCTCGAGTAGGCTCACTACATCGCACGCAAGGCAGTGCTTCTGGCACTTAGTCTTCCACATATATCTTTCCCACACTCTTTTATCATCTACTTTCGTCGCGCATTGGTGTACTTCACATCGCCCCAACAGAACTAAAAAAAAACACCACTACTACTAGGTACTTGGCTGGAGGGGTTCATAAAAGGCTCTCTTAAGGCTCAGAAACTTAAAGAATAAAAAAAAATTGGCTCTGTGTTTCGCTATGGCAAATTGATTTATGTGATGATACTTAATGCAATCGATGTTTGAACATTTGTCTCATATGAACCTTACATCATGACATCCGTTCCATGCAGCTGGTCTATCTCTGCTCGTCTGCATCTGCTCGTCTATACCTGCTCGTCTAGTATATCCTTTTCTTGATCTGCTCGCTTACATCCTGTCTAGATCCTCTTCTTGATCTGCTCGCTTACATCCTTGGCCGTCTACATGCTCGTCTATACCTGCTCCCCCCTCATCATCTTGTCCTTGTTCCCTTCCACAAACTCAACCCAGCTCGTCGGCCCCTCCTCCCCAAGCAGGGCCAAGCTCTCGCCGAGCCCCTCCCCCGCGAAATATCCCTCCCGCCCAAGCAGCTGATAGACCTCCAGTATCTGCTGCGCGGTCGAGGGGTCAGGCCAACCCGTCAGGAACTCCTCGTCAGGCACCCGGACGACCCTCGCAGGCCGGCCCGTCACGGCGGCGAACTCAGCCGCGATCCGCTCAGGGGTGTAGTAGTCCGCGGCGCCGAGGATGCGTTTGCCTACGAGGTGCGGGAAGGATCGTATCGCGGCCTTGACGAAGATTCCTGTGTCATCGACGTGGAAGAGGGGGAGCTGGGTTTTGGCCGGGTCTGCAGGCAGCGCGAGGACATGTTCATCGTCGCCGTCGCCGTCAACCCTGCGCATCGCAAGCTGCACCAGGGTCGTCATGTAGAACCCCGCGCAGAAGAAGGTCGTGGGGACGCCGCAGGCGCGCAGGTAGCGCTCGATCTCGGCCTTGGAGTCGAAATGCGCGACGGCGGTGAGGCGGCCGCGCGTGGTGGCGGTGACGTCGATGAGGGAGGAGAAGATGATGTGCTGGACGTTGGCGGCGCGGGAGGCGTCGGCGACGGATTTGCCGTGGGAGATTTCGGCGGCGGGGGAGCGGGTCTCCCAGAAGTTGGTGACGAGGAAGACGGTGTGGGCGCCGTGGACGGCGGGGGCGGCCTGTTCAGGGGTGGACATGTCTGCCTGGGGAAGGATGTCAGGGTCTCACGTTCATGAGATGACATGCGAGAGGAAGGGAAAAGATGGGGGAAAAGAGGAAGATGGAGGGATCGAGGCGGAGAATGAGGAAACAAAGGGGTTGAAAAGGGATAGAAGGGGTTAGATGATGTCAGATGCTGGAGGTCGGGGGGAAAGGGGGAGGGGTAAGGGGGTCAGATGGGGCAAAGGAGAAGTAAACAATAGGACAAGAAGAGAGAGGGGGGGGACAGGATTCTCTTACCTCAACAACTTGGACGCCGAGGTCAGCGAGGGCCTTGGCGGCTGGTTTGCTCGCGTCGCGGGTGATGGCGCGGACGGTGAATTCGGAGGAGAGGACCGGGTCGGCGAGGACGGCCCTGACGACGGAGCCGCCCTGGAGGCCGCACGCGCCGAAGACGGCCAGGATTTTGGACATGATGTGTTGCTTGATGTCGATCTACACACTGGGAGGCTGACAATTGCTCAAAGATTGGGATGTATGCCGGTCGATGGTGGAGCTGACGAGAGAGCAGATCAGCATGGCGCCTACGGTCTTTTTATATACGAAATGCTGGTGAGAGAAGTGATGGATTTCCATCATGAGGGAGAAGAAGGAGGAATTTGATATGGCATGATGCAATCGGATCCTTCGGGTGGTGTTGACTCCGCACGGATTCTTCGCCGGGCCCGAGGAGACGAGTGATCCTGACCTCGTCAACAAGAGGTGATCCTTCGACTTCAAGGAAGTCAACGCCTTTCAACCATATACAGTGCCTTGCATGTTCTCCAGTACGACTGCAGTCTCGTCATCTATCTCGTAACGTGTCGAAACTTCCGAATCCCGGGCCTCTATTGCATGTCTAGTACTATTTGATACTGCATCTGCACTTATACGACCTACACTTATTCGACCTGCATTTATACGACCTGCTCTCTCACTCTATCTCCGAGATCTCCGCAACCATGCTTTCTCTCCTCCTCGAGCTCGCATGCTTTCCCAAATCCCGAATCAACAAGGGACCCCTGTCTCAGTGCCACGACCGGTATCGATGAGTGAGAACCGATACCCGCCAGATCTGCCTTCTAGCAGGCGGCTCCTCCCCCACCACCTCCGTCGCCGCCGCCTCCGAAGCCTCCCCCGCCGTCATGCCCCCCGTGGTGTCCTCCTCCGTGGTGGCCACCGAAAAACCCGCCGCCGGAGCCGTCTCCCGCATGGTGGTGGTGGTGGTGGTGGTAGCCGTAATGCCCAGAGGTCTCGACTGCAGCTGCGACGCCGTCAAGCCCAGCGTCGTAGGAGGGTCTGTCGCGCTTTCTGGGCTTCACGCGCTTGGCGGGGCGAGCGGCCTCGTCATAGGAGTGTTTGCGTCCGAAGCACATTGCCGATGGCTGCACACGTAGTTGTGTTCCTGGCTGGAGTCTCTCGATCTGTGTGGAGTGTGACGTCGCCACCTTTGATCGACGAAGGCGCAGCAATGAGTGAAAGATCGAAGAAGTTCGGCCCGAGGATCCTGAATGCACCAAATTGAACAAGACGACAGAAAGGTATAGTCGTTCAGACGTGTGTCTGCATGATCATCATGAGGGGCAGGGAACCAAAACCAGGCATCGTCACTCTTCTTATATCCCCGAATCCGGAGTCTCGTGTCACGTCGATCACAGCATTGCTCCCCTCTAGGTGGATTCATCTGGCTGTGCCTCCACCATACTCGACCCCGTGGCGACTCAGCCTCACGACATGCGTCGAGATACGTCAGCTCTGAGGCCGAGCAGGGCAAGTTAGGCTGTTGCCTGTGTCACTGGGGCGATCTTCAGGGTCCAGCTGAGCGAGGCGACAAGAACAAGAAAGAAGGATTTCAGAAGGCATATCATGCTCCCTCGTCATCCAAAAATGGCAAAAAGTCAAAGGGGCAAAAGAAGTAGGTAAAGTAAGGCTAAGTAAACTCATTATGGTTTCATTATGGTTTTTCGCAGACACCAGCCGCAAGCAGTAGAGACAAGGCCCTGAAAATGACGCTCTGAGAAATCCAAGAGTAAATCCAAGAAGAAGAAGAAGGGTATCAGGTCTAGATCAAAAGTCTCGAAGCAAATGTCGGAAGGAAGAAGGCAACGATGAAAGGCGACGAGGAATTTCCCGCGCGACCTGCTACCTTTACAACAGCGCGTTGTGCTGGAGCATCAAGCCCTCGGTGAAGGGGCATCAGTCGAACACGGAGGCCTTGGACCACTTGGACCGCGCCCGGATTCTCTTCCCGAAGGTATAGAAGACGTAGGGCACGGGGATGAGCAGACAGGAGAAGCCGCCGGTGATGCTCGAGCCGGGGCCGACGCCGATGTTGTGGAACATGGGGCCGACGACGAGCGGGAACGCGGCGGCAAAGCAGGAGCGCAGGAAAGTGTTGGCGGCGATGGCAGAGGCGGCGTACAACTGGAAGGTGTCGACGAGGTAGTTGAGCGCGGCCTGGAAGATGGTGAAGAAGCCTGCGCCAAGCATGAAGAGGCCGATGCAGGGGACGATCCAGTGGATCTCGGTGCGGGCCCCGGTCCATCCGGTGAGGAACTGCCCGCCGCTGAGCAAGGGCCCGCCGATCATCATCGGGGGCAGGCGCTTCTCGGGGACGGCGCGGTTCCCCGCGCTGTGGTAGTAGCGGTTGTAGACGGTCTGGTTGTAGGCATTTACGGAGCAGCCGAAGACGGCGCCGACGAAGATGCTGAGGAAGGGCAGGGCGGTCTCGAGCGGGTTGAAGCCGCGCTTCTCGCCGAAGATGATGGGGATGGCGCCGAGCTGCATGTAGAGCAGGCCGTAGCAGAAGCTGGCGTAGAGGGCGACGAGGAAGCAGATGGGCGTGGTGAGCAGCTGGATGGGGCGGACGAGGAACTTGCGGCACAGGTCCTTGACGTTGACGTCCCACTCCTCGAACTTGGCGTGCAGCGCCCAGTTGCCTGTCTCGTGGCGCAGGCGGCGCGACTTGTAGACGAGGAGCTTGGGCGGGTAGCTCTCATCGATGAAGATGATGGCGAGGGTGAGCATGAGGGCCTGCAGCATGCCGGTGAGGTACTGGGTCCATCGCCAGCCAAGGGAGGGCTGTTCCAGGACGGCCGCGGACACGATGGGGCCTGATGGAGATGAGTGTCAGGCCAGATGAATACCAAGTGAAGATGAAGAAGAGTAAAGGAATGGAGGAGGAGGTGGTGGCGGTGGGTCATAAAGGAGGGTCAGGGGGGGGGAGAAAGGAGAAGAGGGAGGAAAAGAAGGAGTGGAAAATACTGACCAAAAACGGGACCACCGACGACGGCCATGGCATATCCAGCAATGGCGTAGCCTCGCTGCGCAGGGGTATACAAATCGCCCAGCACGCCGCCAGTGTTCGTGACGGGCGCGGAGGAGAAGAATGCGCCGAAGAAGCGGGTCAACATGATGGTCTGCAGGTCCTTGGCGGTCGCCGTCCCGAAGGTAAAGCAGATGGCTATGAACATGGGCGTCATGACGGCAACGCGGCGCCCAAACACCTCGCTCAGGGGCGCCCACAGCAAGGGGCCCAGACCAAAACCCGCGAGGAACAGGCTGGTCCCCAGGGTGGCGACCTGCGATCCGACGTGGAACTCGTGGGCGACCTGCTCCGTTCCCACCGAGAAGGAGGACGACGCGAAGGTGGCGGACATGGTGACGAAGCCGTAGAGCGCGGTCGTGAGCATCTTCTTGTGGATGGGCCAGTTGAGCGGGTGGTAGGGGTCGTCGGGCCCGTCGAAGTCGACGATCTGGTCGGCCGAGGTGGGCACGTGCGCGAGCGGGTGGGTGAACTGGTGAACGGGGCGGGAGCGGATGCGCGAGATGATGGTCTCGCGGCGGGAGATGGTCCTGCCCATGCCGGAGGCGAAGGAGCCGGCGCTGCTGGCTGTGCGGGCGATGCTTCTCCTGCTGGGGCTTGCGCTGCGGCTGCGGCTGCGGCTCCTGCTTCTGGCGCTGTTGCTGGCGCCCGTGCCCCCGTCGGTGTGGGCATTCGAGGACGAGGATGTCGGGTCATCTTTCTTGCTCTTGGTCTTCATGATGACCTTGTTCCTCTTCTCGCTGTCGACGACGTCATCGTCATGGTCGAGGCCGTTACCGTGGCTGCTGCTGCTGCTGCTGCCGTTACTGATGTTGCTATTGCTGCTGGTGGAGACTTGGTGCCGGCCCTTCGTCGAAAGACTGCCGGCCCGGCCTTGTTGTTTCTCTGGGTCATCGGCCCGCCCCTCGTCCTCTCGGCCGGCCATGGTTCGCACTGGCCGTCCAAGACCCGTCACAGGTGCGAGTGTTTGGCCTGACTGGGGAAGCACTGGCTGGAGGAGGAAGAGTGCTCGTGCTTGTATCAAGAAAGCGGGGCGCTCAGTGTATGTCCCGTATGGAAGATGGCCCTCGAACACTCTTGGCTCTCTGCAATTGCAATCTCCAACTCCAGGAGAGCTGGCGGGCAAGCGATGATGGAGAAGCCATGTTCCTACGATGCGGTCACGGTCGAGGGGAGCTAGTGAGTATTTGACCTCGCCGCTAGCTCGATCGACGACTTACTCGTGCTCATACCCGAATGCAAGCTTCTACTCTTCCTCCTCCATATCCTCCTCCCCCCCCCCCCCCCCCCCCCCCCCCCTCCCCCCCCCCCTCCCCCCCCC
>NIGD01000001.1:3822551-3850163 GCA_003055185.1 Escovopsis sp. TC
CCCCCCCCTCTCCTCCCGGGTCCACTTGCTGCTCCCCTTTTTTTCTCTCGGCTCGGGACAAGGAAAAGACGCCATGGAGATCCGTGGAGCGGTCAGCATCGAATAGATCCATCCATTGCCCGTACGGAATCGGAGGTCAACGTACTCGTATGTATGTGCGGATACCGTCTCCTTGATGACAAGCCGAGCTCGCAGCATCTTCCTCGGGACGATAGCCTAGCGAGCCTCCCTGGCCCGGTGTGCTTGGAAATCTCCCCTTCTCCCCTTCTTCCCCCTACCCACATGACGGCACTGAAATGCGTTCATCCCTCCGTTCATTCAAGCATTCATCCAGGTAGAGGCGAGGAGAGGCTCGAGGTTGGAGGCGAAGAGAAACATGAAGTCGGCTATTTGATGCCGCAACCGCGGGTTATTCCCGGCGATATCGGCCGGGAAGGTGCCGACTTGCCGAGTTTCCATTTTCGATGGGACGGCAATAGGCGGGGCTGCCTCGCCGGGGGAAGGAGCGACCGGACACCGCCGAACACGGAGGCCCCTGGAGATCAGTTTCGACCAATCAGAGGTCCCTCGGGTGAAAGCCGGGGTTTGACCAATGAACTCGCGGCATCTGATTGTTCAATTACGTAACGGCCCCCAGAGCCGAAGGTATCCTTCTTCAGGATCCAAATCACGTGATGTAACCGATCAACTCCACGACGGGACGGACACGCTTCAACAATCCAACTTCCATGATTGAAATGGATATCACGACCAATGCATCTCTGACGTGACGTGCGGCCACGACCGCAACAATCTGCATCGACCCCTGAACAATATGGGTCACCTCAATGGCCACTCCTCTTCAATCGTGGAGACGGCCTGGCATCTCTTCGGAATGCTGCTGCCCGTTCCGCTGTGCAATTCCGATACAAGAGGCTCTGCCACCTTCCCGCCTCATCTCGAGCTTTCGCTCCCGGGCAAGATGCCTCGAAATGATGTATGGATGTCAAAAAGGTCGAGTTGGAAGCGATCTAGGAGAATGAAGCAAAACGCTTGAGTTTATTTTTTTGCCCTGCGCTATTGCAAGCGATGCATCTCTATGGTCTATGGTCTATGTTCTATGTTCTATAATGTCTAAATGATGTGTAGGAAGCGAAATGCACGCCAAAATCGAGGGAAATCGAGAAGAATTATAAGTTGGCTATCGGCCAGACATCATCGTGAGCTGGTTCCTGAGGGAGCGTCAGTAATGGCCCGGCAATATGAACACTCGTGGATGCACGAGAACGAGCATCGGTACGGAAAGATGACAGCCAAGTCTCACCATGTCTTCCACGACCCGCTTAGACAGTGAAAGGAGAGGCCAGGCAGCCAGCGACGACGGGGTTGGTGCAGTACTGCGGTGACGGTCAGCGAACTGGCAACATTTTCAAGGAGGGCTTCTTTCCGGCAGAAAAACACTCACGTCGAGGCAGGCGCCCTGGGGGTTCTTGCAGGCATCCTGGTGGTCGTCGGCGTGGCAGAAGCTGAGCTGGCCGCAGACATTGTCCTGGTGGTTGCAGCAGTCGTCGATCTGGTTAAGGCAGAAGCCGTAGCAGACGAGGTCGAGCTGAGCCATGACGGGAACAACAGCCACGATGGCGGCGACAACAGCGGCGGCACGCATTTTGATGGATCGGGAGGGGTTGGATGGATTGGGTCGGTGGTTGTTGTTGGAGGAGAGATTGTGAAGACTCGTTGATCTGACGAGGTGATGAGCTTGGTGCTGGATGGTGATGGCGATATCGATCTCACCGGATGCCATCGGGGGACTTTTATATCTCGACATCGAGGCAAGAATGGCGGACATCAAAGCAGCCATGAGGCAAGGCAAAGGGGTTTCCAGATCCTTTCGGGAAGGTGAGTGAGACTCGATACGATATTGGGATCAAGAAGCCTGCTCGTTCCACCCGCAGTGGGGTCGCTGATCGTCATGAGGAGCCCTCATGACAGACGTCAATTCCTGGATGCCCAACTCCGCGTTGTTCTTGCATGGAAGCTGCGGGCTCGTGGATATCTGACGCCTGAATGAGAAATGCTTGGAGCTACAAGCCCCCCCTCGATTCTCCATCGACTGGAAACCGCGTCTCCAGCAAGAGGACCCATGTTCCACACGGCTCATAACGCGAGCAAGCACGGCACAAACAACGACCCTCCACTCCCCACGAAGCAACGGCCTTTGGGTGTCCTACTTGCCGGTACGACACTCTGGACCACAAGAGGGGAGAGCAATGAGATCATCGCCGCACTTCCCACCGACGTCCTTAACCGCCTTCTACGAGCGTTCTAAAAGATGAGAAAACCCCGACCCGCCAACCGGGGGTTTGACACCACCATCTGACGGCACGGTATTCCCCGTGCGAATAGCCCGATGAATAGCCCGCGGCTTGGCTCAGCACTAAGATTCGCTGCCGCCCGGGTTTCTCGATGCCGCTAGCGATCACGGAAAGCAGAACACGACTCATGGGAATTCTTCTACAGCTCGCTTCTCGAAGCACCAAGGCAGCTTGAATCGCTTGATGGTATTTACTACCTACACTCGATGCTGAGACGCGAGAAGCAGAGCTGATGAATCGCATCTGAACCTGCGGCCGAGACGTACAGTCCCCCGTCTCCGTCAGCGAGGACATCCTTCTTTCGGGTACGGGTGCTCGTACTCCGTACATTCGTACATAGGTACGAATGTGGTTGTCGAGCGCTGATGTCCGCTGCAGGCCGGCGGCTCTTGGCATCTTCAGGTGCGGACCTGTATCTGGATGGACCTACCTACTACTAGTACGAGTTGAGAAGGTAGGACCTCATCTTCTTTGCCCAGCTGGATCCTCCAGACGGAGTAGCTCCCGACGAGCATACGAACCCACAACTGTCACTAGTAGTTCTCAAATATTTCCTCCTCTGAACAGTGTTCGACCCGCGCGGAGGCGATGGTTGAGAGCGACTATTTACTTCACCATCTGACTTCACCTTCTGCCTCGCACGTGGCCTGAAGTCGAAGAAATCAACGGCCAGAGCTCCAGCTCAAAGTCCAAGGGTGGCCTGCAGGCCAAGAAGGACTACCGATCACCCTACTGATACACGGTGCAAGTGACAATGATGATGCTCTGGGCAGCTTGCAAGAGGGTCGGATGGGAGATAGGCTCTGGAAGGCGAGGCCTGAGTACCGCGCCTTGATGAGGATATAAAGTATTACCCCCCAACCCGCAAAGCCTTCGTCCCCAACAAATCCGGAGCTCGCCATCATCGCCTGGGTAACCCTGGTACCAGCGCTTGCTCTGCTACTCGTACTGAGGAGTGCATCCATGGATGTGTCTTGCCGTTGTCGACGAGGCGATCACTCCGCAGTCCAGTCAGGCGATCGCGATGGCGCATTGGGACATTGGTTCCATCAATGTGCCCGCCTCTTGACGAACACCGCATCAAGTCGACGCGTCGCCGACATCGAGACAAGTCGGACGCGGGGAAGGGAGACGAGACAACCAGAACGAGGGTCTTCCTCCTTCGCCCTGGTAGCAACATTCATCGCGCTCGCACCCAGGTCGGTTTTTTTTTTCATATTTTGACGACTCAAGCTGGCTCGTCCAACCATCTTGAGACTGCGTGGTCGATACATGTAATCAGGTTTGCACAAGCTTGATGCATTCGATGCTCACCTGGAATCAGTGAACCATCCATGGGTGCGCTGGAAATTGATCTGTTCGAGATGACTTGGATATAGAGCACCATCACATCACAGGGACTACCACTACTACTACTACTAGTACTACTACTACTACTAGTAAGTACAATGCAATCGCATCTTTCACTGCTTCAAGAGTTCGGTTTACTCGTACTCGTATGAGCTCATGCCTGGAGCAACCCTGAACTACATGAAGCAGGCCGGACGCGGCGACCGAGACAGCTGCCCCTTGCGCTCGCGCGGTCGTTTCACGTCCGTTTGTATGTACTTGGCAGGTCGGGCAGGTCAATGCACCCAACGACAACGGGGGGCTGCCGATCAAGTACGAGGACGGGGAGGACGATTCAGGGGGAGCAACAAGAGCGGTGAATGTCGTCGTTGGCAGGGAATCACCCCGGGTAACCGGACAAGTCTGGCCTCGGTGTGTGATTCTCGAGGGAAACCAGGAGATCGGGTGAAAAGGCTGCGAAACAGAACAGAGAGCTTTGTTAATTTGGAGACTTTACGATTTACGCATCACAGCATCGATGTGTTGAGTAGGATTTTGATGAAAAAGCTTGGTCTTAAAAGAATTAGATATTATCTCTATTTTGCTGACCACGGGCCCGCGAGGCGCGAGTGTGGTGGCCAATTCGCTTTGTTCCTCCGAGTCCAGGATGCACGCGTCCCCCGTGGGGAAGACGCGCGCACGAAACAGGAGGAAAAAGAAGGATTCGCATCCTTATTCCTCCCCCCTCCTCCAGGAGAAGGCTTCGTTGATCTGTGCCTCGTCCTGGCTGGCACTCCTCTCTCGCGAGATACACGTCGCGCGCGGAGGCGTCGAGAGATGCAGGGATAAGGATTCTCATATAACGTGGGTGTGACATAAGGAGTGTGATGAAGGACGGGCACATGATTTTTCGGTGGCGGAACGCCCTCCTCTTGTGGTGTGTTTTCCGTTTCTCTCTTTCTCATCGTACGTTCGAGGGGGGCCGCATCGTATCTTCCGTCGTGGGGTATGCCCTGCATAATTGTGTGTTTCTCTCCCCCACATCCACCGAGTTGGTGAAGGGTCAAAGGCCGTTTACATCATGGCAACGACGAGCATAGCCGCGACACCGCCGAGCGCCATCTTGCCGGCGTCGAGGGAGTTGCCGGAGCTCTCGGGGCCCTTGGTGGCGATGGGGGAGCCAGCGGTAGGGGCGATCGTAGGCCTGAAGCCGCCAGAGCCGACGGCAGTGCCGATGGGGAAATGGGGAGAGCTGCCAGAGCCGGAGCCAGAGCCAGAGCCAGAGCCAGAGCCAGAGCCGGAGCCGGAGCCGGAGCCGGAGCCGGAGCCGGTGGGAGAAGCAGACCCGGCACCGGAACCGGCACCGGTGCTCAGGGGCACGGCGGCGGTCGTGGAGGAGCTGTGGGCGTGGGAGAGTCTGACGGTCTTGGTCTTGATGATGGTGGAGACGGATGTTGTGGTCGCGTCAGAGGAGTCCTGCGCGAAGGCGAGGACGGGGAGAGCAGCGAGGGCGATGGCGGAGAACTTCATTTTTGCTTTCGAAGACGTGATGGAAGAATAAAGATATGAGGATCTCGAGAGATAGAGAGGGAGAGGGAGATGAACGTCGTGACGGATAACGCAAAAGAAAACTCTTGGTCAAATCTCTTGTGATCGTTAACGTGAAGTGACGTTAAATGAAGTAAGTGCCGTGAGGTCGGGGAGTGAGGAGGATGAGTCTTTGAGGTGAATGAATGAAAGACGTCGTCGTCGTTGGCGTCGTCAGAAAGAATGGATGAGGTCTTGAGGATGGAGAAGAACCTCGGGAAACGAATGGAACGAACAAAAGCAGTTAAAAAGAAGGAGGACAAGAGGAGGCAAAAGCAAGAAAAAGGAGTTGGGTCCGGTCTCCCATTCTTTAAGTTGGCCAGTCCTGAAATGAGAGTGCCGGCAAACGAGGCGGGCCAGCGTTGCCCGGACGCGTGGACCTGCATGATGGCTCGTGCATTTCGTCCGGGCATGGTCCAGGGGGCGAGGGGGGGAGCCCAGCTGCGCCGCCCCGGATAAGCCCCTTGCTGCTCCTCCGCTTATGGCAGCGGATTGGCGGATCGCCGAGATGAATCGACCACTTGGGCTCGCCACAGGACTGTGAAATGCCGGCAGATTCAGGGAACCCAAATTCGAAATTCGCCGTGATCAACCACACATACTGGTACACACGGAGGGGGATCCACAATGACTGATGGCGCCGAAAAAAAGGGTCCCGCTGTTTCCCTACCCTTAACTTTTCCTTCAAGGCAGGTCGCGGCATTGAGGGGTAGGGGGGGAGGAAGGGGGAGGAAGGGGGAGGAGGACAGGAGGGCAAAGGAGGGGACCGTGCCATTGCCACCGTGCGGCCCTCATGGGGTAATTTGACCGCTGGTCCGCTGCATCCCGACCGCCAGGGGCAGAAGATGGACGGACGAGCAACTGCATATCATGCAGGGGCTGAAATTGGCGCGAATCACCCATGACGCCGCAGCGTAGGGTGCCGCGTCGTATCCCCCGGATCATGTTAGGGTTCCTGTCTGTGATCGTCTTCGTGTTTGTGTCCACGTTGGACGGGGTGGTGGAAAGCCTCGTCCAGTCCCAATTTCGATGAGATGATGATCACAATCGCTACCCATCTTTCGTACGAGTCCTCGTACGAGTGCCCAAAGACGTCGTCATCGTCGTCAATCGAGGGCTTCTGGTCTCAGTCGGATTGTGTAGCAGAATAGACGAGAGTAAGAGAGCAAGATAGTGAGAAAGGGGAGGCAGGGACAGAGGAAGAGAATCGCCTCACGGTACTCGCTCGAGGCTCTCTTCTATGACTCTGACAATGTCTTTCCACTCCATCATGCCGCCACCACCCACGTCGCCGCATGCGAGAGCTTTCTGTGCGAGGAGAACGGAGAAATCAGCATCAGTAAAGACGCATTTCCGGGTAGCGAAGAAAAGAGTCTGTGAATGCGAAGGGCTCTGCCGTTCTACGGCCCAAAAATAATAGAATGATCCAAAAAAAGAACGAAGGAAATGAAGAAGAAGAAGGCATTCCCTCATTTGCGGACACTCACCTCGATCGGCCTGAGGACTTGAAACCAACCACTTTGCTGCTTTGGGATATCCATCGGCACGTCTTCGCCCCGGACACCCCACTCTTCCTCGAGCACGGCGAGATGCTTCGCAGTGATGGGATGAAGCCACATGGCAGTATTCATGGCGGGCGCAACGACTATCCTCCTCGTGCCCTTGCCGTCCACGAGCCCCGTCGTGTCCCAGGCCCGAACCACGCTGGTGAGCAGATTATCCGACATCCCCAGGGCGAGCTTGGCGAGCGTGTTCGCGCTCAGCGGCACGATGAACATGACGTCGGCCCATTTGCGGAGATTGATGTGCAAGATGCTCCCGCCCCGCGTCCAGCCCTCGGTCCACTCGTCGTCGTCGAGGTGGACGCCGTCGACGCCGGGGAGGGACGCCAGGGCGGCGAGCGACGGCTGCTCCTCGGCCCTGCCGTTGAAGAAGCGCGCCGCGGACTTGGTGAGGACGATGCGGATGGAGAGCGGCCGGCCGGCTCGGGGCCGATCATGGGCCAGGCTGGCGATGATGCTGCGCAGCTTGACCAGGGCGACGGAACCGCTGGCTGCGAGAAGCAGGTGCGCCTTGCCGTCGGCCATCGCCGCCGCGACAGCATCTGCCGGCGTGGGAGGAGCGGCACTCGAGGCCATCTTGAACACCACGATGAGATGGGAGGATTATCCCTCAAGTTGTCGAAGAGGCAGAGGAAGAATGTGAGATCGAAGGATGGATCGATGGATCATCAAAGGATGGAAGCCGAGATGTCGCCATTTGTCACGTGACCAAGTCGTGATTGCTTCACTTTTGAATTCTTTGAGGGAATCGGAGAAGCCGAAGACCCTCTTCTGGTCCCTCAGACGCGCCCATTCCGTCACTTTGACCCAAAGACGTGCTTGATTTCTTGACAGTCTCCTGAAGAATGGTTTTGCATCGAAAACATCCTCCAGCTAATGGTAGCATGATCCGCATTGCCTCTCCATTCCCCCTCCATTCCTGCATTCCCATAGCAGGGCCCCCCACTGCGTACGTACATACGGCGAGTACAGGCATGGATGGACCTCGACTGACCAGTGTCTACTAAGAATCAGAATCCATGAAGTTCTTGAGCTTGAACAGCCTCTTCGCATTGTCCCTCCCGATCTTCTTGATGTTCTCCGAATCCCTTAGCGCCACGTTGTCCCACCAGTCGCAGCCATCTTTGAACGACTCGAACGGATAGTCGATGGAGAAGAGGATCCGATCGGCTCCGAGCTGGTCGATGCAAAACTCCAATGTCGGCGTGTGGAAGTTGCCGCTCGTGGTGAGCCAGAGGTTCTGGGCAAAGTACTCATAGATGGTCTTCTTGCACGACAGGCCGAGCTTCTTGAAGTTGTCCTCGAACCAGTGGTTGATCCTCCACAGATCGAAAGGCATGCGCTCGCCTAGGTGGCCGACGATGACCTGCAGCTGCGGATGCCTGTCGAAGACGCCATTGGTGATCATGCCCATCAGGTGAACGTTCACGCCCATGGCGAAGCTCAGCGTCGGCCCGATGAGCCACTTCCGCTCGGCGTAGAGCTTTTCGTGGAGAACGCCTGTGGGGTTCCGGGGGTGCAGGTAGAGCGGGACGTCGAGCTCAGTCAGGGTCGACCAGAAGACGTCCCACTCGGGTCCGTCGTAGAAGATCGAATCATCACCATCGGGACCCGCCCGCTGAGTGTCGTTGACCAAGGCTCCGATGAAGCCGAGCTCGGTCACGCATCGCCTGAGTTCTGCGGCAGCTTGGGCGGGGTCGTGCATGGACAGCGATCTGTGCAAACAGCTTTGTCAGATTTCATGTCTAACAGGAGAGCTATATTTTCCTCTTTCTCGCCTACAAGGGCAGCAGAAGCATTCGGAACGGCAGCCCAGGGGCCAACGTCAACAATGACAACGTTCATGAATCACAGCAGCAGAAGCAGTAGCAGCAGAGTGTGATGGGACCACTCACGCAAAGGCTCCGAAGCGGTCTGGGTGTGCCTTGACGGCCTCGGCGGCACGGTCGTTGATCTCAACTGCGAAGGCTTGGGCTTTCTCGACATCCCAAACGTCCTGAACACCGGGGGCTGTATAGGAGAGGATGGTGAATCCGACGCCATGCTCGTCCATATACTTGAGGCGGATGTCCCCGATATCGTGGATCTCGACGACGTGCTTGTCGACATCTACGGAGAACCTGGTGCCCCAGCTCCTCGTCTGCTCCTCCATGCGAGATAGGGCCCAGGCCTCCTCAAGTGCTATCTTTCCCAGCATGGTGTCGACACTAATTGATATCGAGGACGAAGAGAAAGACGAAGCAGAAGCAGGAGAAGGAATATGGATGATACTTGGTCGATTCTCTGAAAAGGCCCACGATTGGAGATCCAGTCGTTGATGAGCTGTCTTGATGAAAAAGGAAGTTCCTCACAGTGTCGACAACTCATGACGTGCCGACTTTGCGACTCTTATATCTCCCTGAGACGGCTCAGAGGGATCGCCTCAGTCGTCTAGTTCCGGGGAACCGACAGCCTATTGCTTCGGCAGCAAGCATCATCCGCGCAAGCATCATCATCAGCAGCCAAGATCTTCGTGGAGCAACACGACTCGCCCGTTGGCGTCCTGCTAGTGCTGTCCATCATCATGCGCCGCCAGCAGAGCGGCTTAAGTTGGGGTAGCGCGGTCGAGGAGGTTGACTCGGGCGCAGGTTGTGTCCCGCGCGAGCAAGGGGGGGGCACAAACACTCCGTATAGCCTTCCCGCCGCGGCTCGATCGGTCGCTGCCATTAGGCGTGCTTCCATTGATCCATTGATGAGACCATGGCAACTTGTGCCACAGAATCCCAGACCGCTTCCCCCGAACGAATGCTCCAGGACGGATTGCCCAATGCGACCGCGGGCCTTTCAGATCAAGTCTTTGCCCGCCTTGGTGACCCCTCGACGAGAGTAGCATCGTCGGAGGGAATGGGAAAGCGCTCCGTCCTCCCGAAACACGCTGCATGACCGTACGAGTACGAAAGATGATGCGATATTCCGCACGGCGAGGGGCCACGGCACCGACGCGCGGCTCAAGCATGTGCGTGGGCCGGAGACAAGTGGACGAAAGCGGCGCATCGCTTCGGCACCGTGCAGCGCCCGCCGGCTGAAAGGCCCGCCACCCTGCATCTCGTCTGGCTGTCTCGCCCTCTGACCGCACTATCGTGTCCCAGGAGAAGTTGTCTCAATCCAAGGTTCAGACGAGTCGAGCTAGGAGGAAGCTTTCAGCTCGAGATGATCGAAAGGGAGGAAATGTCGGCCCTTTCCGAGAGCACAAAGATGCACAGAAGAGCTGGTGAGCTCAGGCCGTGCTCGGTCCGAACAGGACACAGCAGGACAGCAGCGCATCGCCTCCAAGCAGTGGGGCCGGCTGTTGAATGTGCGAGCACGAAAACGAATACTGGTACATACTCGTACAGCAAGATAAAGGAGGTGGGGGAGAAAGAGGGGGCAGCTGCGCAATGCCGAGTGCCGCGCGGGAGGGGTGGAGCTCCAACTGCCGGGGGCCAGGACGAACCAGACTCGGATTCTCTGACGCATCGCACCCACTCGCACGACACAGGGGAATCTCGCATCAGCACGACTGGAGCCTTTGAGGATGCGGCCCGGCCCGAGATGCTCATGCTCTGCCTCGAGGGTCATTCCAAAGGTTCAGGACTTTGCATGCTGCCGAGTCTGTCCGGAGAACTCTTCCGGAGAAGTCTGCTTATGAGATTCGGTCTATTGCCCGCGAACCAGTGAGTCACCTCGGCATCCTTGCCGGCTGCTCATTTCCTGGCTTCTTGTCGGAGTGTGCTTGCTCGTGTCCTCTTCAATGGCAAAGTTATGGAATAGCTGCTGGAAGTGCTGATGGAGATGCTGGCTGTGAGAAATCCAGGCCCGCCGGTCGGGAGGGAAGAGGCACGCCAACCAGACTGACAGCTTGGCAACGGTTATGCCCTCGGTCTACTGCAAATCGATAAATCAATTCATCTTGATTTAGCGCAGCTCTGAGAACCATGAGCGGCTTTCGAGCTCTGTTCAACACATCTCGTATTTCGGCAGCAGTCTCGGCGTCTTCCACCGCTTTGGCGTCTGGAACCAGTTGCAAACACCTCCAGTTGATTTTGGGGTTGTGACTGCCAGGTGGTCATCGTTGTGGAACGTGTCTCTTGACCGTCCAGCAGCCCGGGAGATTTTCGCATGGCAACGAGAACTCGCGAAACACATGTGCCCCCCTTTTTCCCTCCTCTGCCTTTTCTTTACAAATCTTCCAGGACAGGCGATCCTCTTTCAGAGAGGGCCAGGCGACAGCCGACTTCGGCAGCATCTGCAAGATCCTCATCCCACTCCTTCAAGGCAGCAAGCCCCTGTTCCCCTCACACTCGACTTTGCATCAAGGTGCCTGGCAAAAAAGTGGCAGTTTTCCGTGCCTTTGCCGGGCTCGATTCTGTCATCATCTCCATTTCTGCGAATGGTCCATAACAAAGCGCAGGAGAGGGGATGTGAAAGGGAAGTCCATGATGGTCGGCAGCGGCTCCGCGATGTGCAGGACTTGCGATCTTGTCTCAGTGCTCGGATGGAAACCATGTGGTTTGAATGGCCAGCCAGAGCAAGTGTCTTGGTTCCCTTGACAACGGACAAAGGAGACACACACTCTCTCTCTCCCTCTCTTCGCGCCCCGCCACCATTGGCCGGATTCTTGGAGCGCAGTCCGCGAGAGCACGGCCAGAAGTACCGCTGGATGCAGAGAGGTATGCTCAAGCACAGCAAGACGTCGGTTTATGTGTCCCCAAGGGGTCTTCTCTAGCTGCATCAACGACGCGAGGAATCAGGAGCCGCAAAGCCACGCTTGATGCTGGCAACAAGCCATTCTGTCTTGACATCCCGGCTTGGCGCCTCCTGAACCCTCTCGTTGGTCGATTGTGCAGAGACCATCGAAGCGGTGCCTCGCGCCACAGCAGCAACTCGTTCGTGCCGGCCTTGCATGCAATGGCCGGCGTCAGCCGTTGTGTTGCACCACGGCTATGGACGGCCAGGCCAAGTTCGCCCTGTGCGCGAGCTGCATTCCAGTCATGGCCCATGACCGGTTTTAGGAGGGAGAGGAAGGCGAGTAATGGGGGCGGAAAGGATGGGAGGAGCCCTGGCGGATCGCTCGAGGCAAAGCCTCATTCCCTTGCCTTGACACGAGCTCCTTGGCTACACAATTGGGACTCGCCTGGATTGGCCATGGATGGCGTGGAAGGGTCGATGGCGCCGAGGGAATCCAGGACACCGAGAGATCCAATGCAAGGAAGGATTCCAAGTAGTCCATCCTGGCGTCATGTTTCAATTCGCAAAAGGGGGTTCCTTTCCCATCTTCTTTAAAGAAGGTCGATCGGCTCCCTGTCCCATTTACTCTTCCTTTCTCGCCCTCCGTGATCCTATTACTCTCGGTTACCAGTCGGCCTCCCTTGGGATTCTGCCGGACACGACGAGCAACTCTTCTTCCTCAGCAAGGCAACCTTTCTCTGCATCTATCTCCCCCTCTTCAGAGTCGTTGCTCAGTAAAGAAGAGGCAACATGGGCTCATCTGGCTGGACGCGCCTCAACATCGGCATCGTGGGAGGCGGCATCGGCGGCATGTCCGCCGCGATCGCTCTTCGCCGCGCCGGCCATTCGGTGACGATATACGAGAAGCACGATTTTGCCGGCGAGGTTGGTGCGTCCGTCTCCTGCGCGGCCAACGGCACGCGGTGGCTGCACGAGTGGAAGGTCGACGTCGAGAAGGGCGACCCCGTGGTGCTGAAGAAGCTCATCAACCGGGACTGGAAGACGGGCGAGCCCGTCAGCGTCTACGACCTCGATGACTACGAGCAGCGATGGGGCTTCGTATACTACATGTTCCACAGGCAATATATGCACTCTATGCTCAAGGACACGGCGCTCGGGGAGCAGG
Organism: Escovopsis sp. TC; assembly: GCA_003055185.1. Lineage (NCBI taxonomy): Eukaryota > Fungi > Ascomycota > Sordariomycetes > Hypocreales > Hypocreaceae > Escovopsis > Escovopsis sp. TC. The sequence continues at coordinate 3,835,256 of NIGD01000001.1, forward strand.
GCGAGGGCGAACCCGCGAGGTTGCTGGTGAATCATAAGGTGTGTGTGTGTGTGCGTGTGTTGTGTATACGCTTTGCTTCCCTGAGTGCGTCAACTTTCGCTGACGTCGGAGTCGTGATCACTCCCCTCGCCTTGGTGAGATTCAGTGCAAAGCGATAGACCTGGAAAAAGGCATCATCGCCTTCACAAATGGCACGACCGCGCGGCACGACCTCGTTGTCGGCGCGGACGGCATCGGCTCCGTCGTCAGGGGCGTCCTCGGCATCCAGCCGGCCAAGAAACCCTCCGACTCGAGCTGCCTCCACGCCAACGTCACGACCGAGGAGGCCGTTCAGCTCGGCCTCGTCGACTACTCGCAGGACAGCGCGCTGCAGTACTGGGGCGGGCAGGAGGGCAAGTGGGACAAGATCGTTCTGTCTCCCTGCAACGGCGGCAAGCTGCTCTCCTACTACTGCTTCTTCCCGCGCTCCATGGGGGACTACATGAACCACACATGGGGCAGCGAGGACCGCCCTGTGCAGGAGCTCCTAGACCCGTACCCGGAGCTGGACTCGCAGGTGCTGGACCACCTCAGGATCGGCAAGGATATCCAGCCGTGGAGGCTGTGGGTTCATGAACCATATCCGTATATCAAAAAGGGGGCAGTTTGTCTTCTTGGGGACGCAGCACATCCGGTGAGACCTTTGTTTGCTTCTTGCTGTCTGCTTGTTCTTTCTGACTGAGCCCTTCCCCCCCGCCCACCTTTCTCCCCCCTTTTACTGTGCCCTCTAGTCCATTTCTTGCCCTTTGCCCTTTTATCTGTGATCCAAGAGCGTCCTTTGGTTGTATCGAGATCACTTTGCTAACAGGGCACAGATGATGCCACACCAGAGTCAAGGCGCCTGCATGGCCATCGAAGACGCAGCAGCTCTCGGCATCCTTTTCAACAAGACTTACTTCAACGGGGATATTGCAGAAGCCCTGGCGGTGTATGAAATGGTACGCCTGCCGCGTGTCACGCGCGTCCAGTCCGCGGCCGCCAGAGCCGCATCAAATATCAACGAGAGGATTGGTGAGTTGTCCCGCCGTCCCTTTTTGGCCAAGACAAAGAATAGGGCGATGAAGATCCGTCTACACAACTCGACCTTTTGAGGCGATGAATGGGAGAATGATTTGCTGATGATGTTTGAATGACGAAGGCTTCTCGAATAACAAGGATACCGCCACGTACAAGGTCGAAAACGAGAGGCAGAAACTCACGATCGAGGAGATGAATGCGTAAGTCGACCGTCTTGATATCCTCCATGAAAGGGGGTCAAGAGAAAAGGGATTACCCCTTTCTCATGGTCCAAGCTGAGTCGTCTCACGACCGAGCCCCAATGCTGATCAAAATGCTAGGTACAACATGTACAGAGACATCGAGCAGGCGCTTTGTGAGAGGAGAGGTGGAAGATACAACGACTGTTTCGTTCGGGGCTTGCCGATCGGACTAGAGCTGCCGAGCGGCATCACGATCGGACAGGAGGCTTGAGTTTTTCTGTTTGGTACTCATTTTCTTTTGTCCTCTCCTTGTGTTCAAATTTATGACGGCAATGAGCAGTTAGGACGGCATGGGGATCCCGCATCGGGAGAAGAATCACCAAATCTAGATGGCCAGGATTCTTCTCTCTATGAGCATTGTAAGACAGCAAGCGATTCAATCAAAGCAATAGTCATTGATACGTCTATCACCATGAGGGAATGAAGAAAGTTGATATCTTGGTCACCAAGAAAATAGCACCTGCGCACGCACAATCAATCTGTATGCAGGGGCGACAAGGCCAAGCGCTACTTCGCTTCCTTGAGGAGCTGAATATCGTGCTTCAGCTCGAGCGTCGCCTGCGGGTCCTGCTCCCTCGGCTGGAATTCCACCACGAGGCTGTTCTTGACGGCGAAGGTCGCATCCGAGTCGAGGTACTGGGACTCCTTGTCGTAGATCTGCGTGATCAGGGTTCTGTGACCCGGCGATGAGACCTGCACGGCTCTCCGCGTCAGTGGTTTGTCCTGAACTCCATGTTTGAAACTGGGTCTCTCTTCCCTTGCGATCACCTGAATCTTGGCCTCGCCGCGTGATCCAACGCACGCATCGCTCGCGCGCGATGTTTCTGAAGGGCGGAAAAGGGGGCTGGGGGGGTTGTTGGGGGTAGGGCGAGGGAGGCTCGATTCCTTCACATACCATAAGATGAATATGAGCAGGGCGCATCTCGTGGCGGTCCATCAGTCGCAAGAGATCCCAGGATGGACCGTCGTGAGGGATCTGCAACTCAGAAATGAATGGAGATGAGTCGCGCATTCCACACGTTCTTCACACAACAACCCTAGAAGAAGAAATGGGCTGGGGTCAGGGAATGTGACATACCCCATACGCTGTCGGACGCAGGCAGTACAGGGAATACCGGCCTTTGGCATCCGTGATGAACTTGCCGCGCAGGTTGCAGTCGACCTGATTCGGATCCTGCTGCTCGTAGAGCCCTGTTTGCGTCCCATCGTGTCAGTCACATGCCATTGCCATTTGGCTCCGATACGGGCAGGAAAGGAGAGGTGAGAGGGGGTGCGAAGGGGGTGCATGGAGGGTGGTGGGCAAGTGTGTGAAAGCAAGAGGTATAGGAGAAGGGGTTCGAGGACAGTCGACAACAAGGGACGAACCATTCGTAGAAGCCTCCCAGATGTCGACCGTGGCACCCGCGAGCGGCGTCCCATCCACACTCGTCACCACGCCATGCATGTAGATGATCTCGCCGCCCTCGGGCGTGTCGAAACTAATGGTCGTCCCGTTCTCCCGCACGGGCGTGTCGGCGCGCCAGAAGGGGCCGAGGATGGACGACGAGGTGGGCGCTCGCGCGGCATCCTTGGCCGCGAGCCTGAAGGTGATGTCGTCGACGAGCCTGGAGGGCCGTCTCTCGTCAGCTTACACGTTTCTTTGCCTATTTTTATACACGGGCGTGACGGGGCCGAGAAGGAGCAGCATGGAGGGCGGGATGGCCGGAAGGGGGGAACACACAAAAAAAAAAAAAGGGGGGGGGGGGGGGGGGGGGGGGTGATTGTGTGTATGTGACTGAGCGTGAGTGGGTGTGTATGAGTGTGTGTGAGCGTGTGTGAGAGAGAGAGCTTTTGTGTGAAGGCATCGCTCACGACTCAAGCCCAATGACGTCGCAGACCGTCTGCCCCTCGTTGCGCTTCCCGTCACTCATCCTCCCCGCCTGGTTGATCAGCTCCACGCCCATCAGCCACTCCTCCATCGTCAGGTCCACCTCGCGCGCGAAGTCGTGGATGTGCTGGATGAAGGAGGCCATAACGGTGCGCAGCCGCGGGTTCGTGCGCGGGCCCATGGCCGCGATGACGCTGTCCGTGAAGGCCTGCCCGAGGCCCTCGTCCTCGTGCTTATGATCGTGGCCGCCGCCCATTGTGATGTGAGTGCGGAGGACTCCCTAGAAGATCGAGATGGTGGCGATATGTCGACCGTGGATTCTCCGTATCTGGCTCGCTGTTCCCCTGCTCCCCCGAAATAGTGCTCCGTACGGAGTAGAAGATATTGAACGAGATACTCGAGGGTCAATGTCTCCCCGGTAAGCGTGCGTGTCTCTGCCACTTCTTCGATTCTAGCCAGATATCAGCAACAAAGACTTGAAGAAAATAAAAGGGCCCCAAAGCAAGTCAAGGGGAGGATGAAATGTAGACTATAAGAATGAGTCTGAGGAGCACCCTTCCTGTCTTCTTGTTGCTCGCCAGTTTCCCCCAACCCCTCCCCCTCCAGTTTCGAAGCGTTCGAGCACCGCCAGGCAAGGGCGACAAGATACTCGCACGGAATACTCCGTAGTAAGGAAGCAACCCCCAGACGGTGAGCCCGCACCCTCAGGCCCTCAACGGCCTATCAGCGCGACGCGATCGCCTCACCCCTTACTCACTTTGGCCGCGGCGGTTCGCATGCAAGTCTCATACCCCGTACTCTGTACGAGTACTCCGTACAACTCATGGCGTTCGGAGCTGTTCGGGTATCGAGCACTCCGTACGAGTGCACGGCAAGGCGTGCGGGCACTGATACGGGTACGAGTATCGAGGGATGCCTGCATCGTCAGACTAAGATGACCGGGGACGCGGATGCTGCATTTGTCATGATTCCTAACCCTGTTTCTCGGAATGCCAACAGCCACCTAATAGCACGGAATACCGAGCACCTGCAGGCGGGGGGGACCCAGGTCGTCGGGACGAGCTCGCGGGGTTGGCGAGAGATGATGCTGCATATACTCCGTTCTGGGGCGCGGGGGACCCATTGCATTCCATGTGCTGTGTGCAGATCGAGATGCGTTCGAGAGGCGAAGAGAAGTGGAGTTGCAATGGAAGCGAAGACAGGTTGCAATGGATCCATCATGGATCGCTTTCAGTCCATCAAGTTGCCACTGTGTCGCCTTCGGTGAGTCGATGTCAGACGGCGACGACGTCTTGTGCGCGCACGGGTTAGGGTTGTCAGCCAAGACTTTCTAGGGTCAGGGTTGCCAGCCGGAATCTTCAAGGGTTAGGGTTGCCAACCGAAGGGTTAGGGTTGAGCAGCCTTGAGCATTTGTGCATTAGATGACCGTCAGACTCGTCAGACTCCCATCTGCTTGCCCCTGAGTTCCATCCATTCCTCAGTCATCCTTGACCCTTCTCGCTACCTCGTGGCCATGACCATCATGCATTCCGAGTCTAGGACATTTACATGGATTCATCCTTGTACATCGTCCATGAAGCAGTCTCATGCGAATATGGACGGTGTCACACCTACCTCGTTCAGTCGTCCCTGGTCCCCCGTACTCGTGCACACCCCTCCGTCCCCATGCTCTGTAGACCCTCACAGCTTCGTCTCCCCCCTCTGCAGCAACCGCAAGTCCTTCCGCAAAATCTTCCCCACCGCGCTCCTCGGCACCGCGTCGATGAACCTCACCCCGCCCCTGAGCCTCTTATAGCTCGCTACCTTGCCCGCCACGTAATCCACCACGTCCGCCTCGCTCAGCTTGCCCGCCGCCCCGGGCGCCAGCACCACGTACGCCCTCGGCACCTCCGTCTCCTCGCGCTGGACGCCGATGACCGCCGCGTCGAGGATCAGCGGGTGCGCCGCCAGCAGGCCTTCGAGCTCGGCGGGCGCGACCTGATTGCCCTTGTATTTGATGAGCTCCTTCTTGCGGTCCACGATGTAGAGCAGGTCGCCCTCCATCTTGAAGATGTCGCCCGTCCGGAGCCAGCCGTCCGGCGTGAAGGCGCCCCGGTTGGCTTCGGGGTTGTTGTGGTAGCCCTGCGTGATTGTCGGGCCCTTGACGAGTCCCTCGCCGGGCTGTCCGGGCGCGACGTCGTTGCCGTCGTCGTCGACCATTCTGCGAAGAGTCTCTGGTCAGTCGTCTGCAGCCACGGGCTGATATGTGAAGAATGGGGCAAGGCGAAAGGGAGGAGCCAAGGGATGTCGCACGAAGAAGCCTGGAGGGGGAAGGAGAAAAAAAAAAGAAAAAGAAGAAGCGTGGCAGCGAGAAGTAGGAGAAGGTCTCACCTGAACAACGTGTTGGCCATCAGAGTCCCAACACTGCCCATAATGTCGTCCCTCTCGTGCGGCGTATACGTCACGCCCCCCGTCGTCTCGCTCATCCCCCACGACACGTCGATCCTCACGGGGAGCTTCTTCCCCGCGGTCTCCTGCAGCTCGCGGCTGATCGGGGCGGCCCCCGTCAGCGCATGCATCACGTTCTTGAACAGCTCCCTAGCGGCCGGGTGCCGCGTGATGGCCGCCAGGATGGGCGGCACCGTGAAGATCTGCGTGACGCCGAGCTCGCCGCAGTGCTTGAGGAAGTTGTCGAAGTGGAAGACGGGCATCCAGTACACGAGCCTGCCCTCGATGGCGGGCCGCGCGAAGTAGGCCAGCAGGCCGGCAATGTGGGCCGAGGGCAGGTGCGCGACGGTGCGTCCGCCGACCAGTAGGCCCGACGCCTTCCAGACCCGGCGGGCGACCACGGAGGGGATGTGAGTGGCGGCCACGAGGTTTTCGTGGGAGAGGAGGACGCCTGCGAGGCAGTCAGTGCGATGAAGCCCCCCTTTTTTTTTTTCCCTTTCACTTCCCGTGTCCTTGGCATCACGGAATCAACGTCTTGATGACCCTGTCGCACACAACAATCGAAGCGCGAAGAGGCCATTCGTCAAGCTTCACTAAGCAGGGAACATATCTCATACCTTTCGGCAGCCCAGTCGTGCCCGAGGAATACAGCAAGCAGATTTTGCTCTTTCTCAGCTCCTCGGCGTCCGTGATGCGCTTCCAGTCCAGACTGCCCCTGAAATCGCACTCCACGGAGCCATCGGCGCTGGCCAGCTTGATCTTGGGATACGACTCGAGGATGAGCACGTTCTTGGCCGGCAGCCCGCTCGCGCGGGCCGCCGCCAGGGCCAAGTCCTTGCGATCCCGGCTGCAGATGAGGACCTTGGCTGGCCCGTCGGTGATCTGCCTCTTCAGGTCCGACTCCGTGGCGGCGTATGACACGGCCGAATAGATGCCCCCCGCGGCGACGACGCCGTAGAAGGCTGCCGCCAGGGCCGACTGGCCGGTCGAGATGGCCACGACGATATCCTTGCCGAGTCCCGCGCTACCGATGCTGTAGTGGTGCCGCAGGAAGTATGCGAAGTTCCTCGTCAGGGCGCGCACGTCCTTGGTCGTGAGCACCCTCGTCGGGTCATTGGCTTCTGCGTGGAGAGGCGTATTGTCCTTGGCCTCGGTGTGCTCCGAGTCTGAGGTGTGAATGAGGAGGGAGAGGGGAGCACGGTCAGCAGCGACCACAGCAATGGGAGGGGGGAAGAGGTAGGGGGGGGAGAGAGACAAGGAGAAGGTCTGCCATTCGGGAGATTGACGCAGTATCGCCTTACCCAGGAGGTATGTGATGATGTCCAGATTCGGCACCGGGGCCGTGTTTCCCTCGTTGTAGATCATCATGGGCAGTCGTCAAGATCCTTTGCTTGTCGGCGGAGATCCTGACGCCGGTTTCGGTACAGGGAATTCGGTGACAGCCACGAAGCACGCCCGGTGAGGGAACCCAAGCACACGCGCAAACAATACAATGACACGGCACACGCACAGGAACGCAGTAACGCAGCAACGCAGTGAGAATTGAAGATTGGTCTTGGGTCTCGCGTCCGAGATTCCTGGACCTCTACGTTATTTGTACTACCCAAGCGGTCGTTTCAGCTTCCCATGGCCGGCCGAGCAGGCCATTCCCCAGGCGGGCCGCATGGGGAGGTAGCATCTGGGCAATAGCCGGCGGCGGCTCTGGGGCGCGATGGAGATGCCTCGGCAAGCCCAATGGAGCGGCTCCGCAGCAGAGGGGATTGGAAGAGTAATTAGCGGGACGTCAGGCGCAAAAGGGGGAAGGGGGGGGGCTTGGATGGAGGGGGGCATGGACTGGCTTCGCTCCGGGTAAAACGGTAGGGCAACGTCAGGGCATGCATTGGTTGGCGCGAGATATATTCCGCACTCCACACCCAGTCCGTCGTTGTGCATAGAATGAGTACTCGTAGGTACACGTCTAAGCCTTTGCGATATACGGAGTACTCCGTACGGAGAGGAGAGGACACCCCTCTTGGACTTGTACTCGTCACGATCCTGGGGAACAAGGCGAGTGCGGAGGGCTATTCGAAGCGGGACCGCGGTCGGCAGGAGGGTCAGGCGGGACGCTACGGAGTACTCCGTACTCGCGCAGGGATGGCAGGGGACATGGCAGACGAGGTGCGAGCAGGCGAGTGGGATGGAAGCCGGAGGATGAAGAGGATGGCGAGCAAGACGACGACGACGACGGTGACGGCGACGACTTCTTCGGAGGTGAAGCTTGGCGCGTGGGGATCGCGGTCCGGCCACGTTGGATGGACCCACATGGCCAGCTCGGGGGCTGAAGATTGGACGGCAGGCACGGCGCGCATCGCTCCTGGCCGTACGGAGTAGAATGCACGACAACGTGAAGGCGCAGGTGCAGATGCGGGCGCTCCTTCCATCCGAGTCTTCAAGCTGTGCTCGCGAGAGGTTCAAGCCGGGGTTAGTCCGGGTCCTCGTGTGGGGACGACCCGTACAGTACTGACCCTGTTTGTTTCATTAAAGTAGAGACTCTCGCGACCTGCGATAAGTACGGTTCGGCCAGCAATGCACTATCGAGTACGCGTTTCTATTGATCGATGATAGAATATCCGAGGATCAGGCGACATGTGCTCTGATTCGTGCACATTACATGCACAAAGACCCGATTCTTTGAAACAAACAGGGTAAGTACTGTACTGCCCGGTACTCCGTACAAGCGCTCGTACTCCGCATCCGAGGCACGTCCAGATACGGTGGAGTCCCTCAGGCTGTTGATTCGGTTCTCTGTCGATCGCGAGGGAGCATACCAGTACTCGTAGGCGTGGAGCTGGCGCTCGTGCCCGTACGCGTTCGGACCTGTAGAACCGGCTGCGAGCAGCTCTCCCCGTTGCGTGGACTCTGAGATGGATCGTCTTCTTGTCTGCGATACGGGGGCTTTCGAAAACACTTGTCCAGAGCAAACCTCCATCTCAGTACGAGACATGTACCTAGTAGTACGGAGTACTCCGTCCTGCACCGAACGAGTACTCCGTACGAAGTACAATTGTCAAAAAGCAACCCCCCTTCTTCCGTGGTGGCATCGACCAGATCCCAAAGCTCTCGCTGCTCTGCGCTCTTCCCCTAGATAAGGAGCTCGCGAGCACGAGCTGGGCCCCTCACGTCCTCCCTCAAGATGAGGAGCACACACGAGCACCAGTACGAACCGAACTCCCCGGGACTTCACCCAGCGCACACCCCGAACGCTCAAGACCGTCACCACGCACAATCCCTCTGGCAGGGGTATATGGTTTGATGCATCACGAAACCCTGCCACGACCCCACACGCTACAGTCGCTGCAAGCGATTAGCAACATCTTCCGTAGTATAGTGGATAGTATACAAGCTTGTCACGCTTGGGACCCGGGTTCAATTCCCGGCGGGAGAGTTCTTTTTTTCTTTATTTCTTTTTGCCCCCCTACTCCTTTTGTTTTGTGCTGCACCTGTTTTTTTTTTTTGTTATTAGAGTCAACAACGCCAGCAAATACGAGAACAAAAAGGCAAAAGGCCAGACTTTGTGCTCGTTTGAGATCTCGGTGAGCTGCGCCAATACTCTGTGTGGTTCTGAATACAGGTATATATACTCCGTATGTATTAAGGAAAGGAATATGTTCTCATCTACTAACTCCGTATTCCATACCGAATGTCCTCCGTAAATTCCACCCCTTTTCCAAAATCTGCCTCGTTGCAGGGATCTCCAATCACATGCTCCAAACTCCCCATCCATTATTCCGTTCAGCGACGGATGCATACATGTCCTCCCCAGTACGGATATACTATGACAAGATGAAATGTAAGCACCACGCTGCGACAACATGGTATCAAGCAAGCAGAAACCCCCGTCAATTCAGCCAGAAGGAAGCCCCGATCGACGACTCCTCGTGCGGCATCAGCCCCCACCGCCGCCTCAGCCCGGCCTCCCACTCCGAGAAGGCCTTGACTTGCCCATCCTCCCAGAGTATCTCTCCCCTGCGCAGCGGCCGATCCAGCGGCGGCACCGTGATCCACGAGTGGTCCGCGCGGCACAGCACGTCCGCGCGGCCCTCGGTCGCCATGTTCCCCGGCACCTGGATGACGTCCTCGAGGCAACGCACGCAGTACGAGTCCAGGCACACGCGGCACAGCACGAACTTCTCCCAGGGGAAGATGTTGTTGAGGCACTGGCTGCAGCTGCGGTTATTGGACTGGATGTCCGGCAGCTTGGGCTCGGGGGTCTTGCGGCCGGCAGGCATGGCCGGCGCCGGCGCTGATGGCTGCGTCCCGACGCCGAGGGGGAACTCTGTCGCCGTCACCATCGTCGCCGTCGACATCGGCGTCGGGGGCGGGAGCGACGCGGCGTGCGGGTTCACCTCGCGCATGGACTGCGCCAGCGCCAGCGCGTCCGGCGTGTCGTTGGCCGCGATGAACGCCCGCAGCAGGTTCTCCAGTGCGTACTCGTCGTTGCGCGGCTCGTCGTCCAGCAGGATGTCCAGGTTGCCCAGCACCAGCTTGCGCAGCAGCGTGTTGGCCTCGAGCGTCCGACCTAGTGCCGTGTACAGCGACGCCAGGTAGATGGACGCGATGTTGACGTCCGACCCGAGCATGTTGGGCGGCATGTCTAGGTTGCGGTGCTCGTTTTGCTTCCTCTGGATGGCCTCCATCTTGCTGATCCACTCCTGCGCCACCGCCGACTGGAGGTCGTCGAACTGCAGCACCTTGGACTTGTACAGGTGCGCCAGCCGCTGGAAGGAGATGGCGTGCGCCTGCCGCGTCGGTATGTTGCCCTTGGGCCGGTACTGCTGCAGCGAGATTCTCTCGAATAGCTCGATCGCGCCGTCGAGCTCGCGGTTGTACATGAACGTCGAGCCGAACGCGATCCGCAGATACAGGACCGCCGTCGAGTCTCGGTGTCGCAGCGCCGCGTCGATCGCCGACTCGATTTGCTCGAAGATCCATTCCGCCCTGTTTGACTTGCACGCAACCTTGGGGATCCATTCCGTCACCAGGGTCTTGCTGTTGTGCTTGAGGAACAGCTCCGTCAGCCGGCTGTGACCGGCCTTGCCGCCGTTCGGCTGCAGCGCCATGGCCGAGAGCATCTTGATCAGCCCCTCGTCCAGATTCTCGGCTGCCAGCATGCCCATGTATTCCGTCTCCGCCTCCAGGTCCTCGGCCGGGCCAAGATCCGCGGCCGCGGCGCTCTCCACGGCCTTCTCGTAATAGTACCGCGATCGATCCCTGTCGTCAAGCGAGCGGTAGCATCTCGCTATCAGGAGGTAGTCCTTGTACAGCCGCCACCTGCAGCTGTCCAGGTGGTAGCCCTCTAGGTTCCCCTCCTCCAGGCTCTTCTTCTCCGTCTCGGCACACTGCAAGGCTTGATCCAGGGCCTCGTTCCAGCGCCCGTACTTGGAGAGGCAGAAGGCGATGCGTCCGAGGATCTGCACGTTCCCGGGCTGCAAATCGAGTGCCTCGTTGTAGAAGCCGAGCGCGTGCCCGTGCAAGCCCAGCATCACATGCGTACTGCCGACGCGCTGGAGCCAGTAGGCGGTCTTTGGAAAGTTGGCCCAGTGCGTCGCCCTCGCCATTCTCTCCGAAAGAGGTATTTCTTTCCAGCTCGCTGTGGCCTGTGACCATGTGCGACCGGCGTCCATGAGGGCCATGCTCTGGACTATGTTGAAACAGAAGAGGGTCGGCACATACACGGGGCATTCTTCCGAGAGCCAGGCCTTGGCGTAAAAACGGCCGATCGGTTCGCAAACTCCCAGCCTGGTTTCCCTGGCCTTGTTCACGGATGTCTGTGCCTCTGGCGACAAGCTGTCAAAGACCACTGGATCATTGAACCATCTGTGCAGCCCCGCGATGTTGGAGTTGGTGAGGAGCTCGAGCCCCTCGTCGATCTTCTCGTACATGATGCTCCAGTCGTAGAGGATGTCTTCGCGGTTCAGCATGTCGTAGATCTGCATCCCCAGCCGGGATCGATTCTCGGCCGGGACCGTTTCCGGGTCGAGGACTGCCAAGTGCTCCTGCCAGTACCAGGCGGCGTATTGTTTCATTGCCTCCTTTCCATGCCCGAGCTTCTGCTCCTCGAACCAGGCCTTGTCGACAAAGATCCTCAGGCAGATTTCGAGGATGTGGATTTGAGCGGCCACAATGTCGAAACCAAGCGTTGCTCTTCGTTCACCGTCCACAACCGTTGCCGTGCCGTTCTCGCGGAAGAATTGCCTGATGGAGCTGTGAGGAAATTTGACTTTTGTCCCCAGTGGAGACTGATACTCAATCTCGCGAGATAGATCGGCCGAGCTCTTGCGTGGCCCCTCCGGCGTGCGAGCCTGGGGGCTGACCGATGGACTTCGAGACAAGCCGTCCAGACTAGAGGCTACCAAGGAGCGATATGGGCCCAGTCTCCCTCTGGCTGCCCTGTCCGGGCTGCTCTCACGTCGCCTCCTGGCATGTTCCTTGACGAGGTCATCTGTGGTGAGTCCGTCGGACCGTTCGAGCTCGAAGAAGCACGCATACTGACCCCGGAGAGCCTCCTCGAGTTGAATTGGAGGGTCTCCAAAGACCAGGATGAGGGCCGCTTCGAGTTGCTCCAGGGTCAGAGACTCCTCCGCACAGGCCACCCATTGTAGCATCTCATTCAGATCTCGGATGTCCTCGTCGGAAAGGGCGACGACCAGGTCCTTCATGACCTTGCTCAGCATCCCGTCGATTTCCTTGGGGAAAGACTCGAGGCTCTGGAGGATAGAACTCGGATGGCGTCTGCCATTGACCTCGGTCAACATGAACTTTGCCAAGATGAAGAGTCCATCGACCTGACCAGCCATGGCCTGCACGACCTCCCTCTGAAATTGGTCGGTCGAATGGCTGAGGGTTCTCGAGCGGCGCACGCCGTCTTTGATGAAGGCGAGCACGTCCGCGGCACTGCGGTCCTGGGTGACGTGGATGGTGGTGAAGACCCCGCCGCGGGAGTCGGGGTCGAGCACGGCCGCCACAGCGTCCGTCATGTAGGTTCTTCCGATCAGACCAAATCGCACTCTGGGTTCAGACGCTCCCTCCGGACGATTGTCTTCCGGCCCGAGGAGCGACAGAAACTCATTGATCTCGTCTTGATCCGCCTCATCTATGGCGTCGAGGAGGATGTAAATGGGGGACCTTTCGCGCATGTCATGGACGAATGGCTGGACGAAAAGTCGCCGGTAGGCGCTTGCAACGGTCTTGATGTCATCTTGGCTGTGCAGGTCCTGGATGAGCCTCTCGGCGTAGTAGGCGTCAGACTCGGTGAGCTGGTAAGCGACATCACGTAGTGCCTGGAGAACCGATCTCGTCTCTGGGTCGTTTTCGCGGAAGAAGAAATACGCGAGCTGGGGTAAATTCTCGAGGCCCCACGTGATCAGCTTTGACGTCAAGAACGACTTGCCCGTGCCTGCGAAAAGCGTGTCAGCGACCACGGGACCGACATGGTGAGGGCAGCGACTCGAGTAGTTTGGGGGGGGAAAGGGGAAGAGGGAGAGGAGTGGATATCATGACGGGCAGGTGTGCTTACCTGGGTTCCCGCACATCCAAAGGAAACGGGTCTCGCCGTTGATCCAGGCATGCAGGCCTTCGTCCTTGAGGAGCCACTCCCCTGTCCCGGGGATTCTGCTTTTTGTGAAGGTGGTGTAGTAGTCCTCGGCGAAGGGGAGGGGATTGAGAATGTCCTTCAGTTGGTCGCGATGGCTGGCAACCTTGACAGCTTTCCGTTCCTGGTTCATCTCGAGAATGCTCTGGCTGACCTGGGTCACCATGTCCTGGACCTGGTCCGTCTTGGCATTGATCTGGGCCACCCCACCATACGTCTCGGCTAGGACTTGTCTCTCTTCGCCGAGAGTGAGGGCATCGAGCCTTCTAAGGGCGGAGGCTGCAGGGTCTGCGGAGACGACGAGCTTCTTCAGATAGGCCCATACACGTCCCTGGCGGACAGCATTGGTGGAGATGACGATGACCTCGAACAAGACCGTGAGGATCGACACGAGCTTGGCGCGGAGGGCTGGAGTGAGGGTACGTCTGAGATAGACATCTAGTCGGGAGGTGAAGTCCTTGTTTTTTTTTTGAGAAGCGTTAGTTGGTCTCGAGGGGAAAACAAGGGGGGGAGGGGGTTCGGGGCTGCATCGTTCAAATATGTACCTTGAGCTTTCTGAACAGCTCGATGATGGAGTCGTATGTGGACGAAACATCATGAGCAACCCTGAGCAAGGAGAGGACGGCGCCGAAGATGTAATGTGCCGGAGCAAAGGCGTCTTCGCTCGCGCTTGAGACCAACTCCCCCAGGTGCTCGATGGGCTCGAGAGCCAGTACTACGGCTTTGATGATGCCCTGGCGCCGGGACCGGAAATGCGCAAAGTGTGCGTTCTGGGCAGCCAGCTGCCGCACAAGGTCGTCCAGCGAGCGCAAGGGGGGGTCGAGGAGCTCGGCGAGGCCCGAAATCCCCGTCCTGGCGGCCGAGGAGCCTGCGAAATGCTTCACGGCATCGGTGAGGACTGCCGCGAACTGGGCCTCGATGGGGTCCGTAGACAGGGCCGGAGGCTCATACGGCGGCGGCGGCGGCTGCTGCTGCAGCAGAGGCGGCGGAGACGGCGAAAAGGCCTGAGGCAGGGAGCGCCGTTTGCGTTCTTCAGCCGTGGCCGGGCCGTTGCGGCGGCTGAAGCTCTCCCGGCTCAGAGGCCAGCGGAAGGAAGAGGACATGTTTCAAAGAGATAGATTGCTTTGGGTGTGTGGAGGAGAGGCCGGAGCACTCACGCGCTCACACGCTCACACGCCCACTGATGAAGGCAGCAAGTCTGCAGGACACGATCTCTTCTGGTTAGCGGCGCGGAGTCACATCGGGGTTCAAGTTGGCGAGGGATTTGGGTGTGGGCGCGCGCATGTATGTATGGTGGTGAAGATGAGTGGGAAGCAGCAGCAGCAGCAGCAGCAGCAGTAGTAGTACCAGTAGTACGAGTATGTGATGTGCGCAATATGTTGCATGTGCGGTACGTACGCGAACCAGGGGGATGAGCCCGACATCTCGAAGGGGTGCATGGAGCCCTTGATATCTCTGACGCAGACGCAGGCGCAGACGTAGGCGCAGTTGATCCTTTCCGGCCGTGCAGTGATCGCCATGAGGCGGGGCCTGCAGAGGGACTCGCACGGTAGGGCCACCACGCTGACGCCGACGCATGTGTGTGGTCTGCCTGCCCTCCATGATGGTCTCCTAGAATGGATCCACGGTAAGTACGGAGGACGAAAGAGGTAGGCTGGCAATTCCAGAAGAGCTGAGGAGAAGAAA
>NIGD01000001.1:3850188-3913913 GCA_003055185.1 Escovopsis sp. TC
GGGGAGAGTGAGAGAGTGAGAGAGAGAGAGGGGGGGGGGGGGGAGAGGGAGAAGGCGTCGCGCCCAGGCAGCCGAGTATGGAGAGATGGGGAGGAGGAGGATAGTGGCCATTCCACCAGCTGCGATCCGAGTATAAACTCTGACATCCACGATTGGATGGATGGATGGATGGATGAGATCCGAGTCCGGTGGTTGCGCGTCCACCCTCTCCCATCCAACATGTGGCCAGGAAGTTGTTGACGTTGAAGGGATCGACGGATGGGAGATCAGCATCCATCCGTGGAGACTGGGATCACGGGGCGTGCATGATTCGACGTCCTCGGGGACTGGAGTGGACCGGATACGCGGACATCGATCGAGGTGCAAGCGAGTACTGCGGAGTACATGTACATGTATATGTACGGAGTACATGTATGTAAGCGAGAAACAACTCCATGGGCCTAACCTGGAGTCGAGCCAAACGACGATCCTGATTGGCCGCCGTCCGCCCTCCCCCGGATCGACGCGGCCGGGCGCTATAACGACCCCGTGGCGGCTGCCTCCACCCCGCTAACGGGCCCTCTTGTGGCGCTGTTGGCGCTGTTAGGCCCGGCAACCAGCGGATCCGGACGGCACGATACCCCCTGTAGCTCCCGCCGAAACGGCGCCCGCCTCTCCGCCAAGAGCCCTCAAGCCCTCCAGCTACATGTAGTACGTACCAGTGCGCCCGGCTGCGTCCGCTGTGGACGCGGGTTGGCGATGTTCTAGTGCATCCACCACGGGGGGGTTGGATCCTCCAGGGGGGGCACTGGAGGTTGCTTGATGATCCCCCCGGCGCCATCCGCGCACATCCACTTTCGTCTCATCCACCATCTCGTGGGTCCGTCATCCGCGAGACCCAAGCCATCCAATTGTTCCGTGGATTTGAAATGGGCGTCAGCTCTACGGAGTACGGAGTACGCGTCTTGTGCTTGTGACCGAGTCGCGGAAAGGGATTCCGCGGCCTGGGAGCGTCGTGAAAGGCTTCAGCCTCGAGGGGAGGCGTCGCCATCGCCGCCGCGTGCTCGACGAGGCCTCCATACATGGATGTAGTGCTCGTATCGTACTAGTACTCCGTAGAAGTGGTGGATTCAGTGCACGTACAAGTAGGCTCCAGTCCTCGCGTCTCGTGCTCCTGAGCGTCGCGAGGGAACTTCAGCTCGCAGAGAGCAGCGTCGTCGGTGCCTATGATCAAGCCATCGGTGGCTTCCACTTCGACAAGACCTCCATACATGTAGGCTGTATGGAGTACGATGGACTCGAGCTCAACGCGTCTCGTGCCCGTGATTGTTCTTCGTCCTTCTTCAGCTGGGGAAAGCAGCGTTGCCAGTGCCGACGATCAAGGCATCCATCGCTTCGGGTCCGGCGAGATCTTCATCTGCGATCGATGTGCGGCGTCAGCTCCAGGCATCTCATTCCCAGTGTCCACAATCGTGATCAAGCCACCTGTCGCTGCGTGTGCCATGGGAGCTCGAGGGCCTCCAAGGCCTCCAAGGCCTCCACAGGTGGAAGAAGCAAGCACCTTTTCGCGTCTGGTGCTCGTAAGCGTCGCAAGACACTCCAGCTTGAAGAAGCAGCGAGCAGCTCCGCCAGTACAGACATACCGAGGCAGCCCCTTCCCGTCTAGCCAGACCAGCCTCGGAGCTGTCGCAACACCCTCCAACACACTTCCACAGTCGGAAGACGAGGGTTCCGAGCCGGCGCCCTCGGGCATGATCGCAGCAGCACCCCTCGTGCTGCTGAGCGCTTCGCACCCGTCATCCCGCGCGGAGTGCTGGGCTGCTTCGTACGGTATGACTCGATCGAACTTGCCGCTCGGTGAAGGTATGAGTCGTCGTGGGCCCCTTCTGCCCAGAAAAGAGTACGAGTACGGAGTATGCGAATCGCACACTCATACTGTGGCACATCCGGAAGTGAACTCGTCACCATCTGTCAGTCCTCGTATTCATACTGGTAGTAGAACGCCAAGCGGCTTCGACGGTGGTGACTCGCTCCTCGGCAGTCAGAGCAGAGGACTCCGTACCCATCCATACTCCGTACATACTCCGTACATACCAAGGATCAGAAGAGTGTGAACCAGTGCGGGTTTCGGGAACGGCACGCATGTCGTGTGCCGCGCACAGGGTTGCGTGGGCCACGGCGAGGGACGCATCATCATCATCATCATCCTGCTCTGTCGGGCGAGGAGCAGAAGCCATCCGCCCTCGAACTCTGTCACCGCCGATCCCCGGGTGGCTTGCATTTGACGCCCTGTCCGGGTGCTTCGTCGTGCAGGAGGGCGCGGGCATCAACGGCTCGAGAAAACGAGGCGCCTCCGGCCCACGGCCCGACAAGGTTCTCCATTCATGGGCCTTCCCTCTGAGTTCATGCAAGCTGGACTGACGATCTCACGAGGCCAGGCGAAGTTGGGAAAGTTCCAAACTGATTTGGGGACCTTGGAGTGATGCTTCAAGAGGGGGTTCCATGCTTTGTCAGCCACCCGATAGGTACCTAGGTACTCCGTACTACTAAACTATGATCCTGCTCCGACAAACACATAGATTGTATTGATGCATATCGCTAATCAGGCAATCGGTCAGCCGAGGTTCCCCAGACTCCGTCCTTGGAAAATTGGCAGGAGCGTGATCGCACGTCGCGCTTTGCGCCTGCCTGCGTTCCCGTTCGCTGACTCAGCAGGACGTCCTCAATCCAACGACCGCCGACTCGTTCGCGGTCACATGCGGCGGAATCCTCCTCGTAACGGCATCGCAGAGCCGCCGAAGCATCATAAGCAACGCAATCGTTGAGACCACAAGGAGACCACAAGGAATCGGGCAACAGACGGAGACCCAGATGGGCGCGCGGACATCGACATCGGCCTCACAGTTCGCCTTCAAGACTTGCGAGCCGCCCGGCATCACCACTAAGAGCGACCGCTGCGCCGCCGCCCGTGACGTCACTGTCTCGCGCCGGGGGCTCGTCTCTCCCTCGCCGCTGGGCTGGAAGCATTGTTCTTTTTCACGGAGTCGCGCGTGCGACACCGAGCCTCAGTCGAAATTGGGGCCGGAGGCTTGATTGAAGGACGACGCGGGGGTGGAGGGTCGTCTCGCAGGCACGAGAGTCGCAACCGAAGCTGTAGCGCGAGCGGCAGCAGGAGTGGGAGCAGGAGCAGGAGCAGGAGGAGGCAGACGCCATGGCCTGGCCGTCCAAGATGGCCCTGCCCGGGGACCGCACCCTGCGCAGCATGCTCGCCGACCTGACGCGGCTCTACGCGTCGAACCGCCGGGGCATCTCGCGCGGCATCTGGATCACCCTGCTGCTCGCCCTCGTCCACCGCGTCAGGCACGCCATCGCCGAGCAAAAGGCCGCCTCGGCGCGCGAGGCCGCCCAGCGAGCCGCCCGCCGCGGCACCACGTCCTCCGGCAGCGAGGAGACCCCCAAGAAGAAGGTCGCCCTCAACCTCGAGTTCTTCCGGTCCCTCACGCGCCTCATCAAGATCGTCGTCCCCGGCTGGAACACCAAGGAGGCCCGCATGCTGGCCAGCCACAGCTTCTTCCTCGTCCTGAGGACGCTCATCAGCGTGCGCGTCGCCGAGATGGACGGCGCCATCGTCAAGGCCCTCGTGAAGGGGAATGGGAAAGAGTTCCTCAAGCGGATCGTCTGGTGGATGATCATCGCTGTGCCTGCGACATTTACAAACTCCATGGTAAGAGCACGCGATTGGATGGATGATTTTGGGATGGAGAAAGAAATCCACGGGATTTGCTCAGCTACTGACTTATTCCATCTGCAGCTATCATACCACCAGGCCGAGCTGTCCCTCAAATACAGGACCCGGCTAACGCAGTACATCCACGACAAATACCTCTCCAAGCTGACCTTCTACGGGATATCCGCGCTCGACGACCGGATAAAGAACCCGGACCAGCTCATCGCCGTCGACGTGTCCAAATTCTCCAATAGTCTGGCCGAGCTGTACAGCAACCTCGCCAAGCCCGTCCTAGATATGGTGAGGAGCACCGTCCCCCCTTAAACTCCTATCTCCAACCCCTATCTCTCGACCCCCTCGAGGCTGACCATTGACCTTCTCCGTCTTCCAAGACCATCTACACATACGCCCTCTCCAAGAGCGTCGGCAGCGAAGGCGTCATCTTCATCTCCCTCCTCGTCCAGCTATCCGCCAACCTCATGCGCGTCCTCACCCCGCCCTTCGGCAAGTACGTCGCCGACGAGGCCCGCCTCGAGGGCGAGTTCCGCTTCCAGCACTCCCGCCTCATCGACTACTCCGAGGAGATCGCCATGTACGGCGGCCACGTCGCCGAGAAGGACACCCTCGACAAGGGCTACTTCACCCTCATCAAGCACGTCAACTACATCCTGCGCCGCCGCTTCTACCACGGCTTCATGGAGGACTTTGTCATCAAGTACTTCTGGGGCGCCCTCGGCCTCATGCTCTGCAGCGTCCCCGTCTTCGTCAAGCTGCCCGGCCAGCCCGTCCTCGGCATGGGCGACCGCACCGAGGCCTTCGTCACGAACAGACGCATGCTGCTCTCCGCGTCCGACGCCTTCGGGCGCATCATGTTCTCCTACCGCGAGATCATGGAGCTCGCAGGGTACACCTCCCGCGTCGCCACGCTGCTCAACGTGATGGATGACATCCAGAACGGCCACTTCGAGAAGGCCCTCGTCTCCTCGTCGGGCACCGAGGACAACGAGACTGTCCTCAAGGGGCGCGGCGTCGTCCACGAAAGCAAGGACGTCATCACCTTCATCGACGTGTAAGCTTTCTCTCCTCCTCCTCCTCTTCCTCATCTCTCTCCTTACCCCCTTTTTCTATCCCCCCTTTTCTATCGCCTCAGACAGGTCCTCACCATCAACCATCTTTGACACAATCAAGTCAAGCTTCAGCCACTAATCTTCCCCTCCGCAGTCCCATCATCTCCCCCAACGGCGACGTCCTCGTCAAGGCGCTCTCCTTCACCCTCCACCACGGCGACCACCTCCTCATCGTCGGCCCTAACGGCTGCGGCAAGTCCTCCATGTTCCGCATTCTCGGCGGCCTCTGGCCCGTCTATGGCGGCACCGTCTACAAGCCCCCTTTCACCTCCATCTTCTACCTGCCCCAGCGCCCTTACCTCTCCCACGGCTCCCTCCGCCAGCAGATCATCTACCCAGACTCCCTGCGGCAGATGCGCGCCCGCGGCGTCACCGACGCCGAGCTCCTCAACATCCTCACCACCCTTGGCCTTGAGCACCTCGTCGCCCTCTACCCCGAGGGTTGGGACGCCGAGGCCGAGTGGCGCGACGTGCTCTCCGGCGGCCTCCAGCAGCGCGTCGCCATGGCCCGCCTCTTCTACCACAGGCCGCGCTACGCCATCCTCGACGAGTGCACCAGCAGCGTCACCTTCGAGACCGAGAAGGTCATGTACGATAACGCAAAGGCCCTTGGCATCACGCTCATGACCGTCAGCCACCGCAGGAGCCTCTGGAAGTACCACACCCACATCCTGCAGTTCGACGGCCAGGGCAACTACGTCTTCACCAGGCTCGACGCCGAGAAAAGACTCAGGCTCGAGGACGAGAAGGAGGATCTGGATATCAAGTTGCGGCAGGTCCCCGATTTGGAACGAAGATTGGCCGAGTTGACTTCTTCATGAGCATGTCAATCGTCAGACATGACACAGCCGCCTTTCTGTTCTTTTCTCTTTGTTCCTTTTGATATCTCTTTTCTTTTTCATATGACTATACCGTCATGATCGAGCTTGCCATACTCTCTTGCTTGGATTTTTCTGTACGTCGCACACGAGGGAAAGGAGTCACGGATGGGCCATGTACGTAGGAAAAATGAACACGCGTGGCCCCAGGAATTGAATTATCTTCAATATCTTTCTCTCTTGCACCATAAGCATCTCGACGAAACTACCACTACTACTACCTATAATATCTATCTCTAACATGACAATAGAACTCTAGAGGAAACCACATCAAAAACCTGATCATCTCAAAAATCGGGTCAACCATATAACGCCTTTGGAAAGGGAATACAAGAAAAATATCACGAAAGCCATCTCAGGATCCTGAAATGTACCCCGGAGGCCACTCAAGACGACGTCTCAATATACACATCGGCCCGTTCTGGCCTCATGACACTCGGCCAAAAAGACAACACGCCACAGTGAGTCCTCAAGCGCTCTGGTCTTGCAGTCCCAGCAATTCCTTTGCTTGCAATTCATGCCTTGCCGTCGCCGACTGTTACAATCGCCTCGTCCGTTCTGCCCGGAAGAGAGCAAGCAGGTAGTGGTAGACGGACGGAAGCCCTTGAAATAGGGAGATGAAAAAGAGCGCTCCACACCCCACGTCGTCGACGACTGCTACCAATCTCCATCTGGTCATGCTAGTGGTGACGTAGGTCTCTCCAGGTGGAGGGTGAGGTTGCGTGCAGAGATCAGTTTGGAAGTATCAGGATGCGTATGAAAGACAGAGTACTCATTGACATTGGCATTGCATTTTGTAGATTGCTTAACATCAAGTCTGCTCGCTCATTCCCCGCAGACGACAGGAAGATTCATCCAACATCTGCCGTCTTCTTTCCTCAGTATCTTATCCAGGAGACTCTACACGGAAACAGCTTCATAAAACGCGTAGCCCTCTCAGAAGATCATTTCGTCTGGGAACTCTTCAGGGATGGAAGGCGGCACTTCCTCATCCTCATGTTGCGCAGAGCAGAGCTGCGCAATAAGGGTCCGGTCATTTCGCTCCCCCCCTTCCGTGTCCAGACAGCCCCACGCGACCAGTGTCTGCTGCTTGAAGGCAATCTGTGGTGCCTTGAATCCGCCTTCCCGTCCGATTCGGGACATAGACAAGGACGGGATCACGCAACAGACGGCTTGAAGTCTGCTGCGAAACACCTCTTCGCTGGGCTGCGGGTGCATCCTTTCGAAGAATATCCTCTTGCGATTCTGAAAGATGTTTTTGCAATCCATACTGCTGAGATCGTGCAGGAGAGCAGGCCACGCCTTGACTTTCCCTCCGTCGGCGTGCATGGCAAAGCTAAAACGATGAGGGGAAACAAGGAGGATTTCACGAAGTCTCATCGCCGGCACGATGCAGCATTGCTCCATCGAGAGACTGAAGTCGTCAAAGCTGCCTCCCTGACAGAAGATTTCGAGCGACTTTGCCAGATCGCGGCCCAAAGATCGGCTGCGTTTTTGGCAATGACGGTCAAAGCCAGGAAGGCTGATGAAGGCGTTCCTGGCTTCCGAGGCCCATAATCGAGTGGTATACGGATCTTCACAATTGACAACTCGGATTTAGTGCCCGTCTGCTCTCTATTGGGGTCTGCGAAGTTGCGGCAGTCGGGAATTTCACTGACCTCTCCTTGGCTTTGCCCAAGTCATCATCCCCTCCTCCAATGATTCGATTAGCCCAGCAACAGCCTCATATTCGCTACGGAGGGTGCTCTTCAGGATGTTGTCCCTGAGAAATCTCATCACCGCCGCGGTGACGAGATCTTCATCCGTGCCCGCGAAGGCGGCGAGGTCCACAAGATCGGGGTAGCGCAGGATGAATTTCTGAAATTGCTGGACCTGATTAGGTTGCTCTCGAGCCCGAGCGGTGAGTTTTTGGCGACTCTCCTCCAAGTTTTTCAGCCATGGGCTCATGAACTCTTCGACCCAGTCCGCAACGCGGTCGGCCAATTCAGAGTACTGGTTCGATGCCACTTCCAAAGACACTTCCCTATGGTACGGCTGCAGGCTGAAGATGTGTGATTGCGCATCGTTCAAGTCCTCCCGAAGTCGTCTGTTCTCCCTCTTCACCTGGACGATCTCCTGTCTGAGATTTTGATGTACGATTCTCGCCTGGGCTAAGGATTGCTTGAGGCTCTCGGCTTGTCGATTCGTCTTGTCCGCCGCCTCGCGGGCCGCAGATCTGCGCAAGGTTGTAAGCCTCTCTGTACATCACCTTCATGGTATCGGTGGTTTTTTCTCCTTACATCATGGCGATGCGATCATGATCGGAACTCGAGCGAAGAGATCTCGGCGCCCTCTCGCTGGGCTTCCCAGCGTTATTGGAAGCGGTTGACGAGGATAAGGTTGATGGCGCAGGCGCGCTATCCGACGCAGCTCCCAGTGCAGAAAAGCTGCGTACGGCGGCGCCGCTGTCTACTTGGTCAAGATCGCGAAAAGGTCGCGGCTTCTGTCTGAGCGTATCCTCTGCGCGAGCTTGAGGGGAGATAGAGGAGGGCGACTTGAGAGATGGTTCCAGTGCTTCCACCGTTTCCCAAAACCTCGTGAATCTCCCCCCTGTCTTGGTCGTCGATGGGTCAGGGGCATGATCGCCAGAGCCTTGCTCGTTGACAGCCCGACCCAACATCCCAATGGCCGTCTCGGACACATCGGGCGACGTGGTGTGGGGTTTCTTCTGATTGTGGTCGGTCATAATGGTCGTCCTTGTTATTTTTCCCTTCCTCTTCTTCCTTCTCGTAGCCTGTTCGGATTGACGAGACCGTTGGCAAAGAGTCCTGCTCATTGACGCCTTTTCAGTCAGCTCGCCTTGAAATGTTCTCAAGGCATGGATGAGGTCCAGACTCCACATCGAAGGCGAGGTCTTGCTTCACTGAGTGATGCGGACAGTGAATGGCATCCAGGTATCCATCGCTTGCGCGGCGGCCTTCACTTGCTGCATATTTGCGACAAACGACCTGGGCGAGTGAAGCACGAATCCGAGGAGGTCTCTCGGATCAGCGCATGGCGACGGAGGAGCGATGCACCCTGAGGCGGCACCCATCCAGTGTCCGCAACCGGGACAACGCAGCATGGCGAGGACATCTCGGTCACCAGTCCAAGTCAAGGATGGTGATGAGACGGCGAGAGGCAGCATGGAATGACCTCGACCGTGCCGTCATACGGCGGCATGGGCAGTCGAATTGCCCGGGAATTGAGGTTTGGTAGAGGCATGGCGCATGAGGCATGAGGCATGAGGCATCCGGCGGATTGGATGGGGGAGTCAAGGAGTCGATCGTCCTCAATTCATCGGCTTGAGCCTCGCGAATATGCGTGTCTCTGCTTCGGAAGGAGCTCGCCGAGGGGAGAGTCACTCGCTCCTGCATCTGCTGGCGTGAAGCGACGGCTCCGAGGCAGGTTGTCTCCGCCGCTCACGCCTTCCGTTTCACAATTTCCCTCTTTCCAGATTTCCCCTTTCCACCGGGGAGACTAACTGGGAAGGAGGTCCAGAGCCATGGCTCCTGCCTGTGTCAATGGTGTACGAGGTCGCTCCTGCCAGCCAGTGAGGAATGGGATGCCATATCTCTGGGCACCTCCTTCCCCATATATGATCCCGGCCAGCAGCATCTTGGGAAGGCGCCTCCCACTCCAAAGATCCTCCTCACCCGACCCGTTCTTTCCCAGATCTCGTTTCACTCCCGCCATCACTTACCTTAGTAGTAGTAAGTTCAAGTCCCCTCGATATAGTACCTTCATCCTCCAGTTGTCTGCCTCCGCCCGGAGCATCGTCAGCACCTTGCTCTCCAGTGGCACCTGTGCTTCAGCTTCGGCGACAGTCATGGACTTTGAGGCTTTATCCATCAGCGAGCGCAAGATCATCGTCGGCATCGACTTCGGCACGACTTACTCAGGCATTGCCTGGGCCGAAACCCAACGTCCCGAGCGTCGCATGGCCATCACCACATGGCCCATCAGCAAGACCACTCTCGAGGGCGAGTCCTCGGACAAGGTCCCGACGATGCTGCGCTACACTCCCGACGAGACGCAATGGGGCTTCACCATCCCCGTCACGGCTCCTGAGAATGAGATCCTCATGTGGTTCAAGCTGTGAGTCTGGCCCCATCCTCTCAAGACTGGCCCCCCCCTCCTGCTATATGAGTTGTGTGGGCTTTGTATCTCACAAATGACTTCGCGCCATCTCGACCAGTGGCCTCGACCCTTCCCACTCCATCTTGGCAGGGACCGTCGCGCAAGACGCTCTGCTTGCAGCTGCCGAAACAGGCTCAAGAATGGATGCAGACAAGCTCGTCACGGACTACCTCTCTGCCCTGGTAGACCATCTCCTTTACATGCTGAGGGAAAAGCTTGGAAAGACCGTCATCAAAACCATTCCCCTCGAATTTGTCCTCACCGTGCCGGCAATCTGGAGCGAGTTGGCAAAAGACAAGACGCGGAGGGCGTGCCAACTCGCGCTGCAAAAGGCCGATTTCAAGAGCCCAATTCATCTGGTTTCCGAGCCAGAAGCAGCCGCCATCTTCGCTCTCCATGGTTTGGATCCTCACGGCCTCAAGATCAATGACACAATCGTCGTGGTGGATGCCGGTGGCGGCACCGTGGATCTCATCACTTACACCGTCACCGGCCTGCAGCCCATCCTCAAGGTAAAGGAGGCGGCTCCCGGCTCAGGCGCTCTTTGCGGTTCGACATTTTTGAACAGAGCATTTGCCGACTTCCTCAAATCGACGCTTGGCGGCCAGGCTGGCTTCGATGATGAGCTTCTGGGTGAGGCCATGGAGGTCTTTGAGAAGAAGGTATGTGCATGTGAGCCGCTGAGACGCAGCGTCGAGGCAGCCTTGTGAACCTGTTGATCTGATTCCCCTCCGTCTCGATAGGTCAAGCGTCAATTCACACTCAGCGCGATCCCGAACGAGACATTCACAATCCCAGTCGGAGGCCTCGCCGACAATAAAGACCTCGGCATCTCCCGCGGACGATACTCACTCAAGGCTTCAGATGTCAAGGCGATCTTCGAGCCCGTGGTGCTCGAGATCCTCAAGCTGATCAACGAACAGATCAGCCTGAGTCGTGTGCCTGTCAAAGCCGTCTTACTCGTCGGCGGATTCGGTGCATCCCACTATCTCAAGGAGCGTGTCCGCAATGCCCTGGCCCGCTCCATACAGATCCTGCAGCCCCCCCAGGCGTGGCAGGCAGTGGTTCAAGGGGCTGTCATGAAAGGTCTCGCAAACAGTGCTCCTGAGCGGCTCACCATGGTCAGTATCTGCGGCCGGAAAGCGAGAAAACATTATGGCACCAAATGTCATATACGATACAACGAAAGATCCCATCATAAGAAATCCAACAGGAAATTCTGGGATGGATATTACGGGTGCTACAGAATCAATTCGATGAAGTGGTTCATTCGGAGAGTGAGTCCCACCAGCCCCAGAATGTAATCGCTTGCATAATGACTTGAATACTCTTCTCACCCGCCTCGGACAGGGTGACGAGGTCTTCGAGAATCAACCCTTCGTTCACCACTTCCACTGGAAGGAGTTCTCGGCAGAGACTCGCATTACGCACGTGTCCGTCTCCATCTACGCCGACGCGACTTCCAAGATCGCCCCCGCTCTCCCGGACAGCAACGTCCATCAACTCGCCAACATTACCGTGGACATGAGCTCGATTCCAGACCACGCCATCCAGAAAAAAAGGGGCAAAAATGGTCAGACGTACTACTTCCTTGCCTACTCCATCGAATTCGTCTTCCTGTCAGCCTCGACCAAATATACACTCATATGCAACAGTGAGTCTCTGAAACTTTTTCGACAGCGCCGAGGGATGCAGTCAAGTGCAATACGGATGATGAGTCGTGGGACTGATTCTTTGAGAATAGATATAAGATATGATACTGTAACGTGCGAGTATGTGTGAGCCATGAGAAGCGCCATTGATCGAGAAGAATAGACCGAGAGGGCGAAAGACAGAGTGGCAAGGGAGAGAGGCAAGGGGCAAAAGTTGGGGGGGGAAGGGTTGGAAGATGGATGAACGCAAGGAAGGGCAAAATCTTTTCGAGGTCGACCTTTTGCATAACTCATCTGCTGCTAGGCAAACACGACTCAACCTTTAGGAATTGCATCGCATGTTCTCAAAAAGATGCGTATAATCAGTTACAGAGCACGAAAGCATGAGACTCGATGCCTTCCTCATCAGTATCGAGTCATGAATTTCTCCTCGCTCGCGGGAAAGCGTCAGTTTTTGGGTTTTATAGTCACGGGAAAATCTCATCAAGGTGAAGTCGGATCGGGAGTAGGTGAACAGAGAAGAAATAGACACAGCTGATTTACAAAAGAATCCCAGTTCACCTTCACAAACGCAAAGGCCTTGAAGCATGCGCACATCGAAGGACCCTTTTCCCCCCCCCTCCCAATGGAGGCATGATCTCGAGTACTTCTGCTCAAGGGATATAGATGACGATTCAAGAAGTCGGAGCAATGATGTCGAATGATATTTGCAGTGACAGAGACAGTGGCAGGAACGGTGGCAGGAGCAGCCACGGTGAATGAAATTCCGTTCTTTCTTGTCAGATTTCAACACGAAAATCTACACGCGAACGCAGACAAAAGCCCTGAGCGCATGATGCTGTAGTTGTAGTAGGTAGTAGTAGAGGTAGTAGCTATGACCAGTAATATGTATCCAGAACACCAGGCTTTGAACAGATGATGCAGCTAGCAAGATGAGAAGATAGAGGACGGAGAGTAGAGACACGACGGAGGAAGGAGGAGCTGGAAGAGGGGGGGGGGTTAAAAGGGGAGAAGGGAGAGACAATGGAGGAGTCTGCTAAAAAGCATGACAGAAGAAAGCTATGTGCGACGGGAAGAAAGGGAAAGGGAAAAGGGAATGCGGGTAGAGATCAGGAAAGGAAAGGAGGAGAAGCAAGAATAGCAGAAGCCGTAGACTGAGGTAGACGGCAGGATAGCAATAGCCGGCAGAACTGGCAAATAAGAGGAGAAGACAAGGAGATCGAATGAGAAAGCACACAGACACAAAAAAAATCTTCAAAAGAACCTGTCCCAAGAGTGCCGCCGTGTTCATCGAGCCGTTCTCTTCATCGTCTGTGCTTCCTCCCCCTTCTTGTGAGCGTGAGTGCGTTTTGTGCTTGATGGAGTGTATGATGATTTCTTCTCGCGAGATGTTTATGATGATGCTGTTGTTGCACAATAGGAGGCCTTGCGCCCCTATCGATTTCATTATTTCTTTTCCTTGAGACACCCGAAGTTCTGGCCCACCATTGCGTGGCCATTATACTTCATTAGAAAGCGTTATAGTCAAGGAGAGGGAGGGAAGAACAAGAACAGGATAGAGAGCAAGGAGAGTTTCAAAGACAAGGAGAGAAGGAGTGTTGTCGTGTTTGAGGCGGGAAAAGGAGTGAAAAGGAATGGCGTGGTGGTTATTCTTCGTCGACGCTGATCATGTGGTTGCTCTTTGTCGTCTTCATCCCCAGCTTGAGCAAGCTGAATCTCTTCCTCACGCTCCCCATCTTGGCCACCCCAGGGTCTTTGTCGAGGCCGAGCTCATCTCGGCCCAGCGCATCCAAGCTTGCTCTGCCCGCAGAAATGCCTAGTCTGTCGCCGAGGTGCTCGCCGCGGCCGCTCTCCATGGACGAAGATCGGAGCAGCTTTTGCAGCGGCGCTGAATTCTCCCCGCCAGGACTCAGCATGTGATCCGTGTCGGATCTTCCGTTCATCATGATGATCGGCTCGCCATTTTCATCCTGATCTTTTCTCTTATTGCCGAGGAAGCTGAGCCGGGTTGCCCGCTGGCGGGGCTGCACCTGGCGGATGACGGCCGCTTCCTCTGCCTTGACGCCGTTCAAGGGAACGGCGATGCTGCTCCACTGATTTCCAGATCCATGAGGCATCATGGATCCTCGCCATATTGTGGAAGGCGTTGAAACGGGCTCGCGGATGGCTAGCTGCGGAGGCGCGAAGAGGGCGATCTCAGGAGCATAAATCATCTTGAAGTCTGTTGTGTTGTCAGCGTATGCAAGCAAGACGTGCAGGACAACGGTAAGAGAAAGGAAACAAAAAGAAGAAAATGCGCAACTTACACCCAGAGAGCTCCTGATGTCTCCGGGATATCCTGTCCATCGGACTTCGGGCAAAGAGCGTCAAGCATCTCTTAATCATCATGGCGTGATCAACAAGAGACATCTTGATAGCCGTGTCTTGAGGCTCAAGTTCGATCTCCTCATCCAGCTCTCCATCATCGTCGTCCCTCGGGGCAGGAGGCTCAGGCAATAGCTTGCGGTACCGGGACACACTGCTGTCCGATGCTGGATTGACTGAGATCGTGACGGCATCCATGAGCTGCTGGGCCACCAGCTCCTCACCATCTGCCAGTCGGCGCTCTAGTAGCGTCATCTCCTGCGTCTTGCGCACAATTCTTTCCAAGGCTGTCTCGTGAGCGCTCAATCGCAGGTCGCGACAGTCCACGATCTCACTTCGCCGCAGAATCGTTGGGAAGGGTTCTGCTGTTGTGAAGAGCTTCTTCTCGGCAAAGTGATCTTGGACAGGACCGGCGGTGTTACGCTTCGTTGTCACAGAGAAAACTTGTGGATGTGACGATACCAGGAAATCGCGAATGACTTGAGGAACTCGGGCCCTCTGGAAGACTTGGTGTGATAGGTCGCGATGAGGTGTGATGGCGGAAATGAGCAGGAATTGCCCCTCAAGCTCATCCACATCTCCGGAAGTAATGATCTGGGCAGCCGGATACTGCTCCTGCATACGATCCGTAAAGGCTGAGGCTCGTTCGTTGGGAAGCCCTTCATAGACGAATTTCTTGTCGCGCACAGAGGCTGGGAATCCCAGCCCCTTATAGACCACTCGGAAATATTTGGGAATGATCTTGTCGGTCTTCGCGATCTTCTCGTAGATGGAAGCAATGGCGCGCTCCGTACGCGCGAGCTTCGCAAAATCAAACGTGTTGGTCTCGTACTGCACCTGGAGTTCTTTGTAGGCGGTGAGAGCGTTGCTCCAAGACTCTCCGTCCTCGAAGTGCTTGATCATGTCGAAGTAGATCCTTTCCTTGCGCTCGAAAGGCGATTGCGTCGGGAATTCGGGATCGAGCAGACCCGGTGTCGTCCCGATAGGGTCCCACTCGTATAAATCAGCGTGAAGACGAAGCGCCAGACCGGCCTCGGTGTGATTCCTTGCTTCGGCTTGGATGGTCGCGAGCTGATGAACATAGCGAACAAAGATCTCCTCCTTCTGCATGTCTCGCAAGAACTCCATCAGCCGAAGCCGGTTGATGATGTTGGTCGCCTCACCATCGCCATCGCCGCTGTGAACAGCGACAAGCAAGTCAAGAAACTCATCAACGGTGCCGACCAGCTCGCGCAACGCAATATACAGAGGCTCGTCGGGGAATTCCGAAAGTGGTTGGAAACGATCTAGCAACTCCGCGACGAAAAGCTTCTGAAGGCTGCTTTCCGTAAGGGGGTTCGACTTGAAGTAGTTGTCGAGCGAGTCGATCATCTCCATTTGGACCACGGACAGATCCTCACTCAATGTCCACTCACTCACGATCATGGTCTGCAACACTTCCACTGCCATTCTTCGCAGCCCCTCATGGACGCTGAGGCATAGCTCGACAATAGGCCCCACCAGGGTAGGGACATATTGGACTTGGTAGCCACCGATCTTGCTCAGGCCGTAGCGGTTGCGCTCGTCGATACTCGTCTCCCATCCTATGGCTTCCCATGTCCTTCGCAAGAGATCAGCGCCGTGCTCGCGCACGTCCCCGGCAATCTTCCAGACAGCCCTCCTCTTTTGTTCTGGAAAGGTTTCCAAAGCCAGCGAGGAGCTCCCAACAAGCTTCAGGAGGGTGGTGAAGAAAAACTTCCACAGCTCGGTATTGAATGTTTCGGCCTCGTCCGGGTCTGGCAGAAAAGAGTCCAGCATGATTGAGGCGAGATACTGCAGGATGCGCATCGTCGACTTGTGATGGAAGATGTGGATGCTCAGCCAGCCAGACGGGAACGCCTCGCCGACGAGGATGCTCATCTGCACTCTGAGCATGTTCTCGAGGAGCGAAGTCAGGTCATTATCTGCCAGCTCGAGCTGGAGACCAGAAGGAGAGTTGGATACTGCCGAGAGCACTGCCGAGAGCTCCGCCAATGCCTCATCAAAGAAGGAGTCCTCGGCCATTGTTTTCGTGGGGAAGGGGTATGAGGTGGGGAACAGAAGGGAGAGCTTCGACCCTGCCTTCTTGGGAGAGCCAAGAATTGAGAGGTAGGAGTCGACGATGTTTGGAATGTGATCAGGAATTTCCGCGCCGAGGAAGTCGATCTGGCTTGACAAGACCGAGCAGCACAGACGGACTTGCTCTCTCCACTGATCACTGACCTCTTCCGTGTGGCCCCAGTGGGGAGATATCCAACGAACAGTATTGGCACTGAGTGCCAATCTCTGATCGGGGTGAGAGAACAGGTCCAGCTTCGAGTAGTTGATGATGAGAATGAGCTTGTAAATGATGAGTTTCCCTCTTACATCGATACACGAGTCCATGAAATCAATGGCGATGTGTAAGATCTCCTCGGTATTCAAAAGACCAGTCAGCTCAGGCAACCAGGTATGAAAATGCTGAACAGCTAAGGTTTGGTTGCCAATAAGGACCGGCGCCGTACTTCGCATCATCTCGTCAAGCGCTTTGAAGATGGAGCGCAAACTCCGTGTGAATCCTTGGGCGTTCGAGGTGATTCCTATTCCAGCCTCCTTTGCCTTTTGCTGATGACGAGACTGGGTGATGAATTTAAGGATATGCCGGACAATCTTGAAGGTAGCACGCAATTTTCGCGCCGTCTCTGGCTCCGTGGGGTTCTTGAGGAGCCTCGTGAAGGATCGTATCAGACAGGGCGTCGCAAAAGGATAATTGAACTGTGTCTCGGCATATTGATCGACAAGGGGACTCAGGTTGAACCTTCGATCGTGAACGATGCCGAGAACCCTGACGATGGCGGAGAACACCAAATCTTCAAGCTCATCACTGCCCGAATACTCGACCAGAATCCCGAACAAGCCATCCAGAACGTCGCTGAGGAGTTTGACAACCTCGATTTCGGGCACGAAGATCAGCTGTCTCAGCACTGCTGGAATGTCATCCTTCGGCAATTCTCTCCAACGCAGGACTCCGAGGATTATCCTGTCTTGGGAGAACCTGGTGCTGCAGAGGAAGGTCTCAACGAGCAAGACAGCGAGAGGTCCAGTCACTTCGGCCGAGCGCTCGTCCTTTCCGCGGGGCGTCCAAGGGACAGACAGATACCCACCTTTGCCGGATGGTCCAGGCAGGGGCGTCGAGGTAAACTCATCCATCTTGTATAGGAGAAGACCATGTGAGCCATCGCAGATAAAAGCCTTGTCCTCCCATAGCGGCATATGAGCGACTGCAAAAGGAGGATTGGGCATATCAGACAGAAACATGGCCACGTGGGCACAAGCAACATCGTCCGGCGCCAGCGAGAGTCTAAGAGTCTGGTTCCATGCCTCGCCCCGTTCGGCAACGGCTGACTTGAAGGTAGTCATCGCCTCGGAATTCGACGAGGAGAAGATGCATCTCTCGAACCTCTCGCCCGAGTTCTTCCGGACTTCCACAGTGACCTGTAGATTCTGGCCGTGAATGGTACTAGGGATGCTCGTCGCGCTCCCTCCGTATCTGGACAGAAGATGCTGTCTGGCCAAGGCGGCCATGTTGAGGGTTACATAGATGTCCGATCTGGATTTCGTTGGCGCTCCGGAGAACCCTATTCTGGGGGTCTGCAAGACACCCGAGAGCAGGGTTGGCGTAGCCTTGATCAAGTCGTCGGCATCCTGATAACAGAATTTTCGAAGCGAAACTTGCATCCGCTCCCCTCTTCTCGATCTCTCAAAGTGGCCCGAGGCACTAGACATTAGATCGCGAACCAGATTATCAAATTCGTTGTCGTCTCTTTCGATCGGGAACCTCGGTGTTGGCGACCAGATGTTGACCACTTGCTCGACCTCGTCGTCCTGCTTCATGATGGAGTTGAGTTTCAAGACACCAACACCGATCGTCCTCTGGACGGCCTGTGTAGCCTCGGTGCTTGCTCCGCTCTGGCTCCTGGAGCCTGCCGTGCTCGGTGGTCGGATCATGGAATCCTGGCTGCCCAGGCGGCTGGTCGATGGCCTTTCCTGCTGTTCCGAGACTGAGTCCATCTTGTTGACACCATTTCCACGGGAGAAGGCAGTGCGCGCGCTCTTGCTTCCCCACATCAAGCTCCTCCTCGACGTCTTGCCTGGTCCGACTGTTGGTGATCTGGGCTTCTCCTTTGAGAAGTTGCTGTCATTCGTGCCCGAGCGGGAAACGGGTCTAGGCATCACTATCTGTTGCGAGGAGAGGACCTTGACAACAAGATAGAGCTCGGAGTCCACAGATGGCACATCGCCGATATCCTGCGCTGATAAGTCGGTGAAAAGGGTCCTCGTGCCCGAACTTTGTGCCAGGCCGTTGATGGACCCGCCTGCTGGGATATCGATGTTGAAATTCTCGGAGAGGCTCGCCGCCTTGCCGTATTGTGGCTTGCTGACGAGATAGATGGCAAGGCCCGTCTCCTCGGTCGAAGCTCCCGCGAAACCTTTGACTTCCATGAGCAGGTGGTTGAGCGTCGACGTCTCCACGACGGGCACTGGAGGTTCCTCCAGCAGGCTCATGACAGACTGAAGATTGGTGACATCCACCACGGAATCATCGCCGGTCAAAACACGACCGCGAGTCATCGGATCGCGGACGATGACCTCGCTGCCGCAGAGCTTGTTGACGCGGACCAGATCCCAGACTGTCTTCTCGCGCAATTGCTCGTATTCATTAGATGTGAGCACGTTGTGGAGAAACTGTTGGCGATGAAGATTGAGCGATGCGACGAGCTGCGAGAGCTCATCGAGCTTGGCGTACTGCCGCGACAGGAGGAGCTCGTGGAGGTTCTTGGAGTGCCATTCTCGCAGGCAGGAGGCGATCTCGTCGATCAAGGGCTCGTCGGCGGAAGTCGGTGTCTCGTCGCCGATCTTGAGCATAGGCACGGGTGCTGCAGGACGTGGCAGGCTCGGGTCTCTCGTGACCGGGATCGAGAGGTTGCCGGAGATGCCATTCGGGAGGTCTCGCAGGGGCCTCTTCCACTTGCCTGCCTTGTCGTGGGGAGACTTCTTGCCGGACTCGATGGATATGTCGATGCCGCTCTTGGCGGAATCACTGGCCGATCGAACATCGCAGGCGCCGTCGCTAGCCAGGTCGTCACTGTCGCCATGCTCAGACTCTCCCAGCATCTCCCGAACCTCGACGCAGCTGCGGGGGAAAATGCCGCTGAAGACGCGAGCCTCGAGCGTCTGCCCCTTGACGGAGGTCAGGCCGGCGAGCAGGCTCGGGGGGGCGACGAGGTAGCCACGCAGCCAGTTGCCATCTGGCGTCTCCTCGATGATGTAGAGCTCATCTCCAATCTCGAGCGGAAGGTCGGCCGGGCTCGACGCCGGGAAGGGGTATGTCGCGATAGCGAAGGCGATACGGGGAAGCGGCTGCCAGGGCATTGAGACTCCTTGTTTCGTGTTTCAGAGGAGGGGCGGCCCGGATAGGAAGGGAGGGTGAATTAGTTGGAGCAGGATGTGCACGGCGAGGTGCTGTCTCGAGGAGAGGGTGCGCTGGCGGTAGGGAGTTGTGGACGCATCAAGATCCGACGCGGCGAGGGAGGGATTGCGAGGGAGCCGTGACGCCAAAGGCCGGGAGGGTCGAGTCCTGTTTGAAGTCGGGGCAATTGATCTCAGTGATTCGAGCCCGAGGGACGCGACAAGAGCTTCTAGAAAACACGGAAAAGGGAGCGATCTCTCATGATTCGTGTGACATACCACGTAGATGCGGAGGGTTGTTGTCGAGAAAAGGAATGAGTTGGGTCGAATTGGCAGCGTTGCCAGCCCCTGAAGCAAACAAGACAAAAAAAGGTACCGTACGGGAGGACGTGTGATTGGGGTATCAAGGGAAGGGAAATGGCATTGCGACAGGAGTGGTCGAGGCGCTTCGAGTCACTGCAAGCCGTCCAGGGATCGAGGGTTCGACGGGGTCGGAAACAAGGAGGGGGACGGATTAAAGGGCCATATGGCAACGCTCGAGAATCGGCGAGGCAGGGGGCAAAAGAGTGGAAGAAGGAGAGGAGAGAACGAAAGGGCAAGAAGAGAAGGAAAAGTCAAAGGCTGGAATTACGATCGAGTAGAGGTGTACAGAGTAGCTGGAGTAGTCGAGGGGCGAAGGTGAGACGAACGCGCGCGCGCGCGAGAAGAGAGAGGAGAGAGAGAGAAGAGAGAGAGAGAGAGAGAGAGAGAGAGAGACAGTCGAGGGAAGAGAAAGAGAGACGGGGGAAGAGAGAGACGAGAGAGGGAGAAAGGAAGAGAGAGACTACATGTAAGAGACAGGGACAGGGGCAGAGAGAGATCTAGGGAGAGAGTTGTGGAAGAGAGATTGGGAGAGACTGCTCGAGGACTCGGATCCAGATGGTGCGAAGAAGGTCGTGGACGAAGGGGAATTTCGAGCCGCGAGCTCGTGGAAGGTGCGTGCATGCGGCGCTCCTGCCTCCCGATGTGCGTGCACTGCTTGATGGACGGAGCAACCCGCTCCTGCTCTTTCCTCTGCTGCATCCCCGCTGCATCAAGCCCGTGGGGGAATCCCGAACTCCAGCGGCTGACAGCGGCTTCTCGCCTGTGGGGGCTCGAGGTTGGCCGCTAAGCCCCCGCTGCCGATTGCGGCACAGGCACTAAAGCACGCCCAAGCCACTGCACTGTGGGGGGGTCGGGGTTCTTCAAGGTCCCATGGATGGATCCACCGTGGATACATGTACGGAGTAGGTACATGTAGCTGTACAGTCGGCGCAGTGAGAAATCCAAGGTTTCGTGTACAGTACATCCGGAGTCCAGGTCCATTGCCTGAACGCCCCCGCACGGCTGGAGGGTTTCCGGTCTCTGCGTTGGATTCGCAACGCATCTTGCACCAGCCTGAGATCGAAAAGATCGGCACACGCGTCGAGTGTTGCTGACCAGCTGACCGTCTCGAAGAATTCTCGAGACGCCAGACCATCGCATGCATGGGATTCTACGCGTTCCTTCGAGCTGATGCGCATGCCCCGAGTTTGGGGTTGGTTTCAAGCACACAGCACTGGGCAGGTCCCCGATGTACTGATGTACGTAGTGCAGAGTACTCCGCATGTACGGAGTACATGTACATGCAATAAAAAACATGGACAGATTGAATGACAGAGTCCAGGGTAGGCAGAGACTGGTTGCTTGGCAACAGGAACCACATGCAGTCGTCCATTTTGACGATGCGAAGAAATTGAACACCACGACCACCACGATTGAAACACATGAGCATAACCTTAGATCATCATGAAATTGTTTTGAGCCACAAAACTCTCTCCCGGCACCGACCGTCCATTGCGTACTCACTCAGACCTCTTCACGTCCCCGGCCAGACGTCTGACGGACCTTGACGGCTTCTGCCTCCCTCCATCGGCAGCAGCCATCTAATAACCACCGGGAAGCCAAAGTCAGGCGCCAAAGAAACGCCAGCTTACCAGTAGCCGTCGAGACGGGACCCTCAAGCCAACATCGGACTCATTATCCCGCACGATACCATCCCACTCTCTCGCGCCCTCTACATATTACCCCCCCCATCACCTCCTTTTGACGCCCGCTGCGTCGAGCAAGCTTGCGACGCGTGTGGCGCCCGTGCGTGCTCTCACTCCCGAAGAAAGAGGGGGGGGGGCGAGACGGAACACGGGGTGCTCGGCCGCGGAGTGAACACGGAGTTCTCCGTGCTCATTTACTGGAATTATGGCTGCCGGGTCCCTTGCTGGCCCTCGTGCGGATGCTGTCTGCGCTGCGCTACCTTGTTGCCGCCGCGTCCAGCGAGATGGGCCCGGTGGATGCCTCTGCAGACTCGCGGGCGAGCTTGGGCCCTGCCCTGCGGTTCCTGGTTCCTGAATCCTGAGATCCATGCCTTGCAGCTGCCAGCACGCATGAGGCAACAGCCCTGCATCTTTCATCTACGCCCCTGGGCCCTCCGGCAATCCCATGTGAAAAAAACCGGATGGTTGTCTCCAGAGCCCGGCTGCAGCCAATCGTGGAGGCCTTGCGCCGTGCCTCTCTTCCCGGGGGACGTCGCGTCCAAGAACCAGGAGACAGGTCTCTGCCTCTCGTGAGACTCGATGCGGAGCATGTACAAGTATGTACTCGCACGAGGCGTACGAGTACTACGGAGGTAGGTATCTTCTGCAGCTGCTCGACATAGACAGCTTCCCTGCCAAAAGGGACGGACACGCATCAATGCGTTATGATGTACGGAGTACTCCTACCCTCTTCATCTTGTATCTACTTGTACATGACGCCTCGAAACATCGTGGAAGACAGGAGACTGACATCCTGACGTCGCTTGACCCCCGGGTTCCATCTACCGACGTTGAGTCCATCTCCGCCTCGACGACCCCTTCCCCTTTCCCTTCTCGCGACCGAGGCCCTGACCAGTAACGTCCGCCTTCAGACCGACCAGCGTCCACAGTCCCCTCCGAGTTGAGGGTCTTGAGAGGTCTCTGAAATGCTCTGAACTGCAGCGACCCCTCGATCGTCCACTGATCGCTTCTCGGCACGCTCCTTGATGTACCCAGGAGTACGGAGTACTACATACCTGCCCTGGATGCTCAGTCCCTCCAGGAACCGAGTCCTTGCATCGGACCTCCATGGCAGCCTCCACCCTCACGGAGTATGTGTACTCCTACCTGTGGTCAGCACTTTCGCGTTCACGAGCCACCTTACCTGGACCATGAGGATGGATCACCCAGTCAGGGATCTGGCAAATTTGCATTGCCCTTTTGCGTTCCCGTTGCGACCCCCATCGTACCCTGTGTTGAGCACCAAATATCACGATTTCCCCTCTTCTACGGAGTACATGCTTCGCGGATGGCCTGGCGTGCTCAGCTGCTTTGCAAGGATCCTTTGCGGTGCGTTGTGGGTACGAGTACGGAGTACAATCACGGCCACCCGCTCTCGACAGCTGATACCAAAATCGTACGAGTACTCGTAGTCGTGCGGACGCGCACCGCGGCAGCGCGAGCTTCTCCAATACAGAGCTCCCCCTCAGGCGCTCCGCTCATCCGTCCGGTCCCGCCAGATCGTGATCCTGGCAGGGAGGTTTTGAGGGGACTTGTGCAACAATGCAGCAGAGAGGATTCTTCCGGACGACGTCATCATCGATCCATGCTTCGGCGCATGGTCCGTGGAGCCCCTGACCTAGAAAGGAAAGGCGTGCTGCTTTCCGTGCGTGAGCCCCTGAAGCATCCATCACCAGAAAGAACACGGAGCCTCACCGTGTCCTGCCCGAGTCTGACTTTGCTACTGCCCATACTCGCGCTGTGAGAGAACGAGAAGCGAGGCCACGGTGTTCACCGTGGGGCTACTCGTACTCGTACCCGTACTCCGTACTCATTCATGTATCCAGTCGGTCCGCACTTCGGAGAAAGGAGTACGAGTACGGCACGAGCTGGGACATGAGGGCAGGAGTTGCAAAAAGGGGGACGACTTCTCGCCTTGCGACTTACGTAAGCAAACCGGCTTCGTCTCGAAAGTCATCTTGCTTCACGCCGTTGTCAGATCGAGTTCAATGCCATGGACGACTCGTCCCCAAGAACCCTGTCCTGAACCGCAGAAGCACTTGCAGCCACTGCTCATCGTCCCCGCATCTCTTCAAGCGAAGCTTCCATCGTTCTCCCAGGACTTCTCCAGCCCCTTCGATCCGATCAACGAGAGCATCGAGGCCATCGCCCTGGCAAGACTGCATCGATCTCGCCGTGGAACCAGTTCTCCAGGCCCCATTTCTCTCACCACAATGGGCACGCCATTCATTGGCTTTCTCGAGCCGACCAAGCTGGACGGCTACCGTCTCGGCGCCTCCAATGATGACCAGCCCTGCTCCATCCCCAAGACGTTTATGGATGCCATGGAGGTCCGCAAGGAGGTCTTCGTCAAGGAGCAAAATGTCCCGCAGGAGAACGAGTTCGACGCGGACGACTCCAGATCATGCCATTGGGTCGTCTACGCCAGCGTGAACAGGACCGTCGTCGCCGAGGTCAGGGACGAGAGCGGCAATGTCCTGCAGCCCCGGCGGAGCTCGACCCGCACCACGCCCGTGGGAACCATCCGCCTCGTCCCGTTCCCGCACGACCCGCACCCCACGCCCAACGGGCGGTACTGGGCTGGGGTCTTGCAGAAGGGCGGCGATGAGGGAGGAACCGGAGCGAGAGCTGGACCGGGAGTAGAAGCGGAAGCAGGAGCGGGAGCGGGATCTGCGGGCAAGGAGGCCAGGCAGCCCGGCGTCGGCGCCGGCCCGACCAAGTCATATGCCCCGGACAGGCCGACGACCTTCCACAACGGCCGGGAGCCGTACGTGAAGCTTGGCCGTCTCGCAGTCCGCAAGGAGTTTCGAGGGAACCGCCTCGCCGATCTGCTGGTCAGGACGACCCTCGATTGGCTGAGGGGACACCCGTCGTACTTTGACCCGAGCGTCAAGGAACTCGGGCTCGAGCAGATCGGCGCTGCGACAGAAGCCGAGGTGCCGAAATGGGAGGGCCTCGTCTGCGTCCACGCGCAAGTCCAGGTCGTGAATGTCTGGAAGAGGTGGGGTTTCGAGGTCGACGAGGGCATGGGCGCTTGGTGGGAAGAGGGCATTGAGCACGTGGGCATGTTCCAGCGATTACCTATCGACACTAAGAAGATACACATCTGAGACGAGATCTTCAGCAACTTAGAAACCAGATAGATCAGGCCGAAGTCTCGATTCGCATCTGCCTGGCATGAGACGAGGACCTCCCGGGAAGCCCGGACAGAACACCTCAAGGGTAAAGTGCGACGAGGTGATATCGAGACATGAAAGGGCTCGATGACCTCATACATGTCATCCTTTGTTGCTCCATCGATCGCACTCTGTACATTGAATCATCCTTGAAACTTTGGAATGCTCGAGGCGCATGTCACTACGGGAACTGGAGAGTTGCGGGTTGCAGACACTCAAGCGTGATTCATGCGCCTTCTTTTTGGTGAGTTTAGGCATTCGTTTCTCAAGTTTTAGACTCTGAAAGTCGTCATCGTATGTGACAGTCCATAGCCGCGTTTTTCCCAGACCCGAACGCAAAATGCAATTCTCACAGATGCCTGAACCACGCCGAAAAAGCCACACTCCATCCAGCCAAGAAAAAAAATATTTCCCGTTCCGCCGCGCCTTGCAAAAAAGCCAACCGTTTATCGGTTGCTCTTGGCGACACGCTCCAGCTCGTCCTTCTTCTTGATGGCGTACGAGTTGCTGCTGCCCTTGGCGGCGTTGATGAGCTCCTCGGCAAGGCACTCGGCGATGGACTTGACGTTTCGGAAGGCGGCCTCGCGGGCACCGATGGTGAGGAGGGCAATGGCCTGGTTGACCCTTCGGAGGGGGGAGACATCGACGGCTTGTCGTCGGACGGTACCGGCGGAGCCGATTCTGGTGGAGTCTTCGCGGGGACCGCAGTTGACGATGGCGTCGACGGCGACCTGGATGGGGTTCTGGTCGGTGGTGAGGTGGATCTGAATGGGAAGGGGAAAAGGTCCAAGGTCAGCATGACAACATTCCGCACATCGGTCAGGCGCCCTCCTTCCCCCCTGAGCCCATTCTGCGCGTCTCGCTTCAGGACTCAGTTTGATGAAATTTCCTAGGGGGGAGAAGAGTCGGATTGTCGGATTGAAGGGGGATGGCGTACAATCTCGAAAGCGTGGGCGACAATTCGGACGGCCTTGAGCTTCTTTCCGTTGTTGCGGCCGTGCATCATCAGGGAGTTGGTCATTCGCTCGATGATGGGGCAGTTGGCCTTGCGGAATCGCTTGACGGCATATCGGCCGGCGGAGTGGGAGATGTAGACGGGGTTGCGGAGGGAGATGTAGTCGCTGTATTGCTCGTCGGTCTATCATCAGCAAATGAACCCTACTTTTTTCGGTCTTCTTGAAGTCTCGCGATTGTCGCATATCCCCATTTTTTCCCGTTGCGGCTCCCATTCCCCTTCTCGTTCTCCCCGTTCTCCTTATATTTCGCGTCCTCCAACGCCAGACAGGAACCCAGATCCTCCTGATGTGCGATTCAGGAACGTACATCAGGGAAACGTCGCGGACTTCAACATCATAGTCCCATCGGTTGAAGAGCTTGACGTTGCCAAGCTCGTCAGTAACATCCTTGGGGAGGACGGGGTAGGCGCCAGAGGCCTCGATGTCGATCTCGCCGCCGTCAGACATGTTGGCTAATTCACAGTCGAAGAAGGGTTTCCGGTTCTGGCGGGACTGCAGGGCAGGATTGCACGATGGCGAGAT
Source organism: Escovopsis sp. TC (assembly GCA_003055185.1). NCBI lineage: Eukaryota > Fungi > Ascomycota > Sordariomycetes > Hypocreales > Hypocreaceae > Escovopsis > Escovopsis sp. TC. The sequence goes on from NIGD01000001.1 coordinate 3,876,341, forward strand.
GGTGATTTTTCTCTGAGTCTCGATAAGTGGGCTTGTCCGGCGAGGGAGTGGGAAATTTTGGTGGTGTGCCGCTTGGGCGAATCAGGTGGCGCGGGCCAATCGGTACGTATCCGTCAGCCCACAGCCCGTTAGGGCACGGCTGCCCTGGCGACTCGATGCGAAGCGGCGCGAGGCGAGAAAGGCCGGCTGCTTCAAGTGGGAGGAGGAGTTCCATGCTCTGAGTGAACCGCCAAAAAATTCCTAATCCTCCACACTCCCCGTCGTCGACCACCAGATACATCAAGACACAATGGTACGTTGGTGACAGCATCGAGAACTCCTGCGCCGCGGGCGGCGCCCGGGCGACACCGCCGAATTCGTTGTCTCTTTCCGCCCTTTCTCCTCGTTTCCCCCCCCCAAAAAGCCCTTGGTGGACACGCTCGAAATCGAGACGATGCTGATGCTCGCGTTTGCGGACGAGATAGGCGCCCGCCGCTGGAGCAAAGAAGGGAAAGAAGAAGTGGTCCAAGGGCAAGGTCAAGGACAAGGCCCAGCACGCCGTCCTGCTCGACAAGACCACCTCCGAGAAGCTCTACAAGGATGTTCCGTCCTACCGCCTCGTCACCGTCGCCACTCTCGTCGACCGATTGAAGATCAACGGATCTCTGGCCCGCAAGTGCCTCCGGGAACTCGAGGAGAAGGGCATGATCAGGGCCGTCTGCACGCACTCCAAGATGAAGATTTACAGTACGATGCCCTCCGCCTGCGAGCATCGAGAAGGACACGGACACGATGGCGACGGAGAGGTCGGGACACCGGAGTGTCGGAAACGATTGCTAATGATCTCGCAGCTCGTGTCATCGGCGAGGCCGCCTAAATCAAGTTCCACTGGATATTCTGAGGTTTTTCATTTGGCGTCTGGTTGGTCTCAAAAGAAGAGCGACCGCAGCATGGATCGGCGGTGCATGGCGAAGAACGCCTGGATGGGACGCTTTTCATGGACGGGTATCACGCACCCAGGGATCGAAAGTTCCCGAGCCTGCAATTTGTGAATGCAGATCTTCAGATGAAGAAAACGCAGTTCAAGACAAAAAGAAAAAAAAAACCCCGCAGACTTGGTGACATTGCGAAATGTCAAGCCCCCTCGATGTGTTATGATCGTATAGGCGTCTCTTGAAATCTTCATGCGTGCTCATCTTCTTCTGTCTCGCAATGGCCTCGGTGCGTGCGGACTCCTACGGCATACTACAGGTCTGAACCCTCGTGACATCCGGAGATCGTGACGGTTGCTCGACCGAATGTCGACCCCTTGGACATGCTCTTTCCACAACGCGGAGGCCTTGTTCCTCATAGAGGCACTTCCATGAGACCGCAATCGCACGTCCAGGCCAAAGAATACTATGGCCCGGCGACAAGAGGACCTTGAAGGGTGGAGTCAAGATGCAAGGAAAATTGGAAGGACCCTACGCATGTGAATAAATTGCAGCGTCACATGCAGTGTCTCCATCAACATGTCCCGCCCCCAAGCATCGACTCGTCCTTGTTCCGCAGGCTGCACTCCACTCAAGCTGGCTGATTGATTAGCGATGCTTTCTTGAGAACAGAGTCTTCTTAAGTCTTTTGGGCAAGGCAGAGGTGTTCGGAGTTCGAGGCAAAGATCATTTGATCTTGTTCAAAATGGCAATGAGAAACACAGTCACTCGTACTCGTACTCGTACTCGTGCGGGATACCAGCTCCAACCCTCCAACTGGTTGAGCCAATCAAGCTTCGGAATACCTGGTGCTCTGAACGTTCCATGCATGAGACTTGGCTTGCTGGCAATCCTGTGGAGTTGGGGTTTGAAGCCGATCGTGGAACGGGGGGCGATCCATGGGTTGTTCATGCTGACTAAGGCATCCAATGCATTGGGAATTTGAGTTCCGTACTCCGTACGAGTGTGTTGTCTCTCGTGAACTGCTATATGTGAGAGATGGCAGTTCTTAGACAGAAATTCTCGATTGGATGACTTTCGGAGGAAATCCCAGGGCAAATGGGATCAACACCTACCTGTACGAGCGTTACAGAGTGGAGTACGGAGTACGGAGTAGTAGGTATTAATCAGTACTCAGTCGTCAGTGTTCCCTTCCGGAATGCCGAAAAGGACGGTGTGATCACCATGCCACGTTGCAATGAGATGCAAGAGCCTCATCGTCCGTTAAGCACATAGGGGAGAAAATGCGTGCTCGCACGACTTGTCGCAGGCCGCCGCCCGCGCAAGGGGATTGAGGGAGGCTCATGGTGGATTCTGTCCGACGGGCTTCGATGAAAGTCGCGCGGGCGCCCCGATGGAAGCTGGCGGAGCGAGAGCACTGGTCAAGAGGTACTACGGAGTACGGAGTACGAAGTACCAGGTAGGTACTACTCCGTAGTGATCGGAGCAAACCGGGCAAGACCAACTCCAGATCCTCAATGGCTGCGAGCAACGGAGGGGTTCTGCTCTCAGGAAGAGACGAAAAATTAGCTCAGCTGGAAAAATCGACACCGCAGCTGAGACGAAGCGATGCCTGAAGCCCAGCGAGCCACACCACCATTGGCAGCGTACGAGTACGAGTACGAGTACTTGTGCGAGTGCGTTTCGAGTATTCCTGACGGGAGGGACAGACAGAGGTAGGTATGTGCCAGCCGGACAGGAGAATGGGGTCTGATCTTGATCAGGGGTTGCAATCATGCATCCAGTCCTCGACCCAGTTCGGAGCATTGAACTTGAGGTGATCCACGGTACGGAGTACATGGAGTTAGTACTGCTCGTACTCGTGCGCGAGCGAAGGCGATGGATCGCCAACCTTGCCCTGCTCGGCCTCAGGCACCCCCAGCATCGGCCTGGTGCGATCGGGAAAAGATTCAATGTTCTCAGCAGCACTCAATGCCAAGTGGCAGCGGTCAGCGCGACGAAAACTCGCAAGTACTCGTCCCATACTGTCGCAGTATCCGGGGTACTCGATTTTTCTGGTTCCCACTGCACTTTGAACAGGGAACGCCTGTCAGGTACGAGTGCCAGTACTCCGTACACGCGCAAACAATTCAAGTTGAGGCGGGTTGAGGCGGGTTGAGGCGGGTCCGCCCCGATTCGTCTCCTCTCCAGCGTCGTGGCAGCCTGAGAGGTTCTCCTTTTAGCGGCGACTTGGGGCGGCGAGTCTACATGTAGCGCCTGCTGCAGCCCGTTGTATTGAGGGAGCGACAGGCAGCGCTAGGTACTACTACTACTACGGAGTACTACTACTACTACTACTACTACTCCGTACTAGTAGTACTACTAGTAGTACTATTGGTACTACCAGTAGTAGTAATAGTACCTAATAGTAGTACGGAGTAGTAGCAGTACCTACTGGTACTACAAGTATCGCTTGCCGGGAATACGACCGAGGGCAACACCTGTACCTCGTTTGCTGGTGCGGAGCCCACACAAGGACAGGTTGCCGGTACCTCCCGCACCCGACTCGTTCCTCGGCGGAACAACCTTGAAGACGCTCGCCCTCGATTTGAATGCAATGGAGGAAAGGCGTTTCCAGACCCGCCGCAATTTTTTTTCCCTCCCCCCTCCAGATCCTAGTCCAGTGCAGAATTTATTTGGGCCGCATCCTCTTGCACCTCTTTTTTTCTCCCTCCTTTCAACTCCCCAATCTCCCCTCAGTCCTTTCTTGTCTTTTCGGGAAAGCGTGAGCATCAGTCAAAATGGCCAAAGAGGACGTCCGCATCTATGGCATGCCCGTAAGTCGCACCGATATTTGATGCCCTTGCTCCTCTGCTCCGCGCGGCCCACCTTGATCCTGGAGAGACCACGGCGTTGAGAACTCAACCTCGAGATGCCTCTCGCCTGCCTGGCACTCCATTGGAACCCGCGATTGCCCCGTCCAGGCGTTGGGAGATGTTTCAATTCCCGCTGCACGACGCGTCTCGACTCGACCCTCCTCCGGGCAGAGTGTCGCGGCCGCGGACAGCGAGAGGAGCTGGACGAAAAAATCGTTCGTTTCCAGATGAGATCGCTGACCTCTCCGTCCTACAGACCTTCGTGGTGGAATTCTTGAGTACGTTTCTGAAACCATCATCCTATCAATCCCTCTCGAGACGATGTCCTATCGACCCTCCACGGCGACGACGTCTGTCCTGAATAGGAGCTGACTTAGCTTTCTCCAGTGGGTGGCGTTTCTGCCGCCGTCTCGAAGACTGCCGCCGCCCCCATCGAGCGTGTCAAGCTTCTCATCCAGAACCAGGTCAGTCCAACGTCTCGTCCATTGCAGCATCGCCTTTAACGCGATTTGGGGGAACAATCTGTTAATCATCCTCCGCATCATAGGATGAGATGATCAAGACTGGTCGTCTTGATCGCCGCTACGATGGTATCAACGAGTGCTTCCGCCGCACTGCCCGTGACGAGGGTGTTCTCTCCCTCTGGCGTGGCAACACCGCCAACGTCATTCGATACTTCCCCACCCAGGCCTTGAACTTTGCCTTCCGTGACAAGTTCAAGAGAATGTTCGGCTACAAGAAGGAGCGCGATGGCTACGCCAAGTGGATGGCGGGCAACCTTGCCTCTGGTGGTGTATGTTTTCCTCGAAATCCCCCTCCCTCGCTGCCGGCGATGAAAGGCTTTGAGCCGAGCACATGGGAGTCCTTGATGATGCTGACATTACCCCGATGTTCTAGGCTGCCGGTGCCACTTCCTTGCTGTTCGTCTACTCTCTTGACTTCGCTCGTACTCGTCTCGCCAACGATGCCAAGAGCGCCAAGAAGGGTGGTGAGCGCCAGTTCAATGGTATCGTTGACGTCTACCGCAAGACCCTCGCCTCTGACGGCGTTGCCGGTCTCTACCGTGGCTTCATGCCCTCCGTCGCCGGTATCGTTGTCTACCGCGGTCTCTACTTCGGCATGTACGACTCCATCAAGCCCGTTCTCCTGGTCGGCTCCCTCGCCAACAACTTCCTCGCCTCCTTCGCTCTCGGCTGGTGCGTCACCACCGGTGCCGGTATCGCTGCCTACCCTCTGGACACCATCCGCCGACGCATGATGATGACCTCCGGCGAGACCGTCAAGTACAAGGGTACCTTCGACGCTGGCCGCCAGATCATTGCACAGAACGGTGTCAAGTCTCTCTTCAACGGTGCTGGTGCCAACATCCTCCGTGGTGTCGCCGGTGCTGGTGTCCTGTCCATCTACGACCAGCTCCAGCTCATCCTCTTCGGCAAGGCCTACAAGGGTGGCTCTGGCTAAATTACTCCTTCTCGTGGTCCTGGAATCGATCCCCCATGCCCCTCTGACGGGGGGCGCGGGGGCAACGGCAAGGTCACTCGTCAGTCTGGCTCAGCCTGGCGTCCATTGGCCAAGTACTCAAAAAAAGGGGATCGATGTGATGGGATTCAGGACGGTGCTCGTGGATGTCAGGAGCAGACATCTCGGGCTGGGCTCTGTGTAACAAATGCCTTCTGCTGGTTAGACGGCATCGGCATGGCGTCTTTGTCGTTTTGGCTCTGCCGTGCTCTCTAAGTCGCTGTAATTCATACACACAATGCACGAAGCGTGCTGTGTTTACGATGTGACTTGCGATTGTGATGACCCGACGTTGCGACAACGCGACAACAACAGCCACAGCCGCCGGCGACTGCTTGTTCTCCCTTGCCCCGGATTCACCAGCGCGCACTGCGAGACTGCGTGATTTAATGTGCCTGGATCTGGACATCCATGATCGTACTAGGCACCTACCTTAGTAGTACTAGTACTCGTACGAATGTCGGCCCTAATCGACACGTTGCCTCATTGCTGACTCAGCCGTGTCCAGACAGAGGGACCCTTAGAGCCAATCAAAAGCTCAGGCAGGAGAGCCCAGAACAACAAGGCGGTGCGAGAAGGGATTCGCATGTTGGGAAGGAGGCCAGACTTGGGTGAGGAAGCCGCGACACGACACGAATTTGCGTTCATTCGACGAGAAGGCGCGACCGCGTGGTGCGTTACGCGACTGGCTTTTGTCCCGCTTCCACTTCTTCGCAGCCTGCCCAAGCCCTACTCGGCCAGCCCACTTCCAAGAATCAGCTTCACGCTTCTCGACCGTGCCTATCACCGGTCTCGCATCATCACCGACTGGCAAACGCAATCATAACCCCCTCGGGTCAAGGAACGCCATGCCTCCCAGGTCAGCGCAGGGCACGTCTCGCGGCCAGTCCAAGGCTGGAAAGAAAAAGGCCACCGTGGACGAGGAGTCAGGATCCAGCAACCCCTTTGAATCCTCGTCCGATGAGCGGACTGGCAGAGGTCGGGAGGAGGACACGACAAGAGATGAGATTGCGGACGTTGACGCGGAGGAACCCGAGAAGACGATCCCTGGAGACTTGCTGACTCGCCTCTTGCACGACTTTTTTGCCAAAGAGTCCACCCGCATATCACGAGATGCGAACGCGGCCGTGGGCAAGTATGTGGATGTCTTTCTGAGGGAAGCGATTGCAAGAGCTGCGTTGGAGAGGAAGGGGGGGTTTCTCGAGGTATGTACGTCCGCCCGGAGATCGTCCCGATCAGATTCCCAGAGATGTGGGCGGCGAGCTTGCACTCATGTGGGCAGTCACAATCAACGGGAGCTACTCCGTACTCCGCATACCGATGACTGACGATCAATGGCACGCTCGATAGGTCGAGGATTTGGAAAAGATCGCGCCGCAGCTGCTTCTGGATCTTTGACACAACAAGACCTTGGAGACTTATTGCTGGTTGCGGAAGGGGGACAAGCAGCTTGAATATAAATTGCCACTGAGCGCATCAAGGCAAGACACCATCTGGGCAGGCAGGCTCTTGTCTCTATAGCCTGTCCAGAGAAGAGGAAGACGAGCCATCTCTTCCCTCTTTTCGGGTGGAGGGCACTTTGTTGGGCGTCAGCTCGATCACGCCCGGCTGATGCGGTATCGGTGGCGGGCGGGGGCGTCGACTAGCGCGTCAGAGTACGAGCTGGGCTTCTCGTCCGCGTCTGCAGACGCAGCAACTTGCACAGATCTGGTCCCCCTCCTGAGGTGTAGGGCACGGAAAGGAGTCTCCGAGCCCTGGACCCTGCTCCGTACTTGTACTCCAAAAAGTACGAGTACGAGTACAAGACCTCGTACCGGGCCGAAATCCGTACCCGGACTCCGTATGTTCTCAGTCCTCGTTCTTTACGAGGAGTCAAAAGTCTGCTCCCGTGCAAAGGTGGGGGGCTGGTCATGGCTGACCTCACTCGAGATCGCCGTGGGTCCTGCCACCTTCTTCTCCTGTGCACGCCCGGAGACATCACAGTGAATTGGACCGAAGCGTGAGCATATCATACCGAGTCTCATCGTGCTGACTGGGAGAAGCGTGCACCTCGGAAGGCGGGGAACCCAGGCGAGAAACCCTGGCGGAAGCGTCATAGAGGTTCGCGATTCACGATGATAGGACAGGGAGGAGAACGTGGTCCCTCGGATCTCGAGATCCATCAGATTCAGACCGGGGTGGGGCTCAGCTTGGTGTCGCCCGACGCACTTTTTGGCTGGGGGCTAGGCACGACGGCGATCCACGAGAGAAATCAAGAGCGCTGCTTGGACGGCTTGGACGATCCCACGACGCACACCCGTCTACCCCCCGTGGTCTTGCTTCAGAGAGCGGAAAAACGCAGCCTGACACCACGCAATGGGGAAATAGTTGTGGCGTTTGTGCAAAATGTGAATAGTGCTGATGCCCGTCCCCTCTTCCCTCTGGCCGTCGACCTCTGCCCTTTCGTCATGGCCAGTCAGATGGTCAGCCTGCGGCACGCAAAGTTATAGGCTGGAGCTTATTTGCTACGATTTTCTGGGCATGTTTTCTCAACAAGGGTCACGCAGGATGTCGCGGAGGAGTCCCTGCTGCTTTCCCGTGCTGCCCGCAGCGTCATGCCTCGAAAGTTTGGGGCTACTCGTTCGGAGTACTTCATGTGTACTGTGTGCAGGCAGGCAGAGGGAGGGGGTGGGAGAGAAGAGGAGCCGGGGGTGGGGGGGCGAACATCACGATATCCATGCGAGGAAAGGCTCCTCCCCTTTGATGCAGGGACGGCGGCTGCGGAGCAGAACGCCGACAGTCGATGGGAGTTGTTTTCCTCATGGGGAAACGGCTGGAGAGCCTCGAGCGTTTAGGCTCTTAAAGACCGGCTGATTCCACCCTCCCGGCCTCTTCTCCTCTTGGACTTGTCTTGCCCTTTTCAACTCTCTTTAAGAGCGCTCAGACCTTGGCTTTCACTGCCAAAATCTCCTCACTCGCTTCATCGCAAGAAGAGCAGATCAATCGTTTCCAGGAGTTTTGAGGCCAGAACAGCAGTCTTTCAAGATGCGTTACTCCTCTCTTGCTGTGGCCGCGCTCATGGGCGGTGCCCAAGGTATGTCTGGATAGAGAAAAAGGGGCCTTTCTAATGGCAAACACACAAGATGGGATAGCTATCGACATAAGAGATGCCCTTGAAACTCGCCCTCATGTCCCCCTCGACGTTTGGATCCGCCTTTTCTGGAGCTGACCTCTCTGGCTCATAGCCGCCACCCACAACGTCGCTGTTGGCCGGAACCTGACCACCAACAAGAATGGCCTGGTCTATGACCCCGAGAAAGTGAATGCAGAAGTCGGCGACACCATTGTGTTCACATTCTACGGCGGGCCTCACAACGTCGTCCAGTCTACATTTAGCAACCCCTGCGTGCGCCTTGCCGGCACCCCCAAGGCTCAGACTCACACGGTTCCCGCCAACACCTCCACTGGTGACCTCCCCACCTACCAGATAACTGTCGGTGACGCGGCCCCCATGTGGTTCTTCTGCGGCGTGCCCGGTCACTGCCAGAAGGGCATGGCCATGGTCGTCAACGAGAAGTAAGGCCATGACCCATCTCCCCGGTGCAATGCCTCCTGCCCGTCACACGCACTTAACTAACCTTGCCCCTTTCCCAACGCAGCTCCTGTGGCTCGTCCACCAACACTCTTGAGGGATACAAGGCGGCGGCCGCCAAGACTAACGACACCTGCACTGCGTCGCCGCCTTCTTCGACCTCTCCGGCTGGTGGCAACGGCTCCGGGTCAGGTGGCAACGGTTCCGGGTCAGGTGGCAACGGCTCCGGCTCTGGAGGCAACGGCTCTGGCTCCGGTGGTAATGGCTCGGGATCCGGTGGCAACGGCTCCGGTGGCAACGGCTCGGGATCCGGTGGCAACGGCTCCAGTGGCAACGGCTCCAGTGGCAACGGCTCCGGCTCCGGCAACGGTTCCGGCTCTGGTGGTGATGGCTCAGGATCTGGTGGCAACGGTTCCGGCTCTGGTGGTGATGGCTCGGGATCTGGTGGTAACGGCTCCGGCTCCGGCAACGGTTCCGGCTCTGGTGGTGATGGCTCGGGATCTGGTGGTAACGGGTCCGGCTCTGGCTCCGGTGATGGCTCTGGCTCTTCTGGCAGTGGCTCTGGCTCGTCTGGCAGCGGCTCTGGGTCCTCCGGCAGCGGCTCTGGATCTTCCGGCAGCGGCTCTGGATCTTCTGGCAGCGGCTCCGGCTCGTCTGGCAGCGGTTCTGGTTCGTCTGGCAGCGGCTCCGGCAGCGGCTCAGGCAACATCACCATTCCTGCCTCTGGAGCTTCAACTCTTGGTGGCAGCGGCAGCTCCCTCTTCGCCATGGGCGCTGCCCTCTTTGCCCTTGTTCAATTTGGTCTCTTCTAATCTCTACGATCTTAGGATCTCGTGTGCTTAAGCTCGGGAGAGGGGGAAGGGATAATGGCTTGGTCAAGGGATGATACGATCATGATGTTTACGGGGCATCTTTCTAGAGAGAAAAGATCCTGCAGTAGTGAATGGGGCACGCTTAATGAAGAATGGAAGATGCTGGTATGATGAGAGCTCAGTGACTGGGCAACCCCCATTTCGAACGTGAAGCGAAGAAATCCCAAATCAAAGACCCAAAGCGAAGCCTTCAGTCGATCAATTCGGTGCATGCTGCAGGGAAGCTTCCTATTCTTCCTCCTCGACATGTTCCCTGGGCCCGTAGCGCGGCTGCCTCTTCTTCCTCGTCTTCTCAGCCTGAGCGCAAAGTTTCCTTGTTGGGAGCTTCTCCAGCCAGCCCTCCTCGCGCGTGACGTAGCCGATCATGTCGTACTTGGCGCTGTTGGCGAAGAATTTTGCCCAGTGGGCGAGCGCCTCGTCGACCTGACGGCGCGCCTCTCTCAGTTCCTTAGCCTTGATATCCGCCATCTCCGCCGCTGTCCACTGCGCCTCGATCTCCGGGTCCTCGAGCGGGAGGAACATGTCTTCGACGCCGCGCATGTCCGGGGTGCGGTCGTCGGCAAAGCAGCCCGTCACGTAAGCGCGGGAGGCGTCGACGCCGGTGAAGTGACTATACGAGCCCCCGGGGCCGTACATGCGGCGATTCGCGGACACGTCGTAGATCGTGCCGTTGATGGCGAGGTAGAGCGGCTTGAGCGGATCGCTGCCGTCGAAGGCGGAGAGCTCCCTGGGCGTGAGATACTTGGGGCCGGCCTACTCCGTAGAAACAAACAACAGAGTTTGATCACATGGGTGTCAGCCTGATCCGGACCATCCAGCCTGTCCGAGTGCCGCATCGTGTGCTCCGTGTTCCGCACTCCGTGTGCGGGACAGTGCAAAATTTCAGCTCCGTGAGAGAGTGTGACTTCGTAGGGCGAAGGGGCGAGGGTGAAGACGGTGTGTGAGGTTGGGAGGGCGCGGCGGCGGGAAGACTCCTCTTACCCATTTGGCTTCCCAGTATTGACGCCGCAGCCACCAGGGTTTGTCCTTCATGCCCCAGAAGAAGCTCTCCCCGTTGCTGATGGCAAAGCTGAGGGCGCAGGAGGCGACGGCGAGGAAGGTGATGATCCGCAGGAGGTCCAGCCACAGCGAGTATCCATCCTCGGACTCCTCTGCCTGCCGTCTGGCCTCCTTGGTCGACTCAGAGTCGTCGGGAGCGTCAGCCGCCGAGGCATGCTGTTGCTGCTGCTGCTGTTGCTGCTGTTGCTGCTGCTGCTGCTTGCGCTGGCGAAGCTCGGAATCCGTCATCTCGAGGACTCGTACGGAGTACTCTGTACTCCCTTTCGGAGCACCAGTAGAACAGATGGAGCGGTATCGACCCAGATAGTATGCTGCGTGCCTCGATGGCGTCTGCCCTCGGTTTCGAACGTGGTCGTGGCGCCGGCGATTGAGGATTTGAAAACGACTGAGAGGTGTCAATCGACAAGGCAATGAGCTGAGTGAAGCTGGGATGTCTGCTGATGCCACGGACGCATCGAGGTGGTCCAGTGGCCTTGATGAGGACGAGGAGGGATGTACTCGTATGTAGTCCGAGGCATGCCTGTCGTTAGTGAGGAGTGGGGACGGAGGGGGGAGTGGGTTGACCCATTTCGGCGATGTGATTGGCTGGAATGGCAGGGCCTTGCTAGAGCGACCCCTCGCCGCGAGGGCAAGATCGATCGAGGGGCTTCTGGCCCGGGCTCTTTCCTTCCATTTCGCGGGCATCGAAGGTGGGTCTCGGCGGTTGCCCGAGCAACGTCCTGTGCATGGATGACTAATCGCAATATGGCGCTTCTTATGCGAGACCCTCATCCTGCCTGCATTCGCACCACAAACCGTCCATGCAACCATCCAGCTGCTTGCCTGTTGCCCCCCCCCCCCTCCTCTCCCCCGGCCGCTCAAGAAAGAGGTCAACAGCCACAGTCATACCGGCCCGCCCTCATCAGCAGGACCATCATCATCATCATCATGCACTAGGGCGGCATTTGACGCTTTGGGCAGTCTTTTCCTTGTCTTTGTTTACACCAACCACATCACCACCACCTGCGAGCACTACGCGAACAAGGCAAACCAGCGACATCGATCACGACCACAAGGAAGGACGGGCGAAAGTTCGGAGGTTGGAGTGCAGACTACTTCGTGTTCCGGAAACCCAAGCGAGATCGGAGTGACGCCAGAGATCGACGACGGGAAAGCGCCCGCAGGACGAGCAAGGGCGAAATGGAAGCGCAAGACAGCACGAGCCCTCCAGGATCCCCCACCCCAGCAGGTGCGCCGCTGCAGGTGACGTCGCCGGATCGGGTGAACCGTTGCGAGTCCCGCGGCGGCTCAATCATCCGGGGTCAGAGTCGCGAGGGCACAGTGCACGATAAAATCAGCCAGTTCAACAACCTGAGCGCGAGCATGCAGTCGCAGGCGCTCGAGCGCAAAACGGCCGATGCGGCGCTCAAGCGCGCCTTGATCGGCCGCGAGGAGGCCGAGGCTGAGACGAAGCGGCTCAAGGAAGAGGCGAGGGCGCTTAGGAAGGCCATCGACGATGGCAAGGAGCGCGAGAGGAGGGTCGGAGAGCGCCTGGAAGCAGTCATGGTAAGGCGGCACATGCCTGCGCTTTTCCCTCTTTTCCCCTTCACTCCCCTCCCTCCTGATGTGAGGACATGCACCCCGCGCGGGCGAGGCTGACTCGCTGTCTTTACGCATCGCGCAGGAGAACTTCGGGCGGGCAAAGGAGACGCATGCGCACACACAGGCTCTCTGGGAGAAGGAGATCCGACGCTCGAGAAAGGAAAACTTCAAGGCTCAGTCATCTATTGTCAAGCTGCAGGAGGAGCTCAAGGCCTCCCGAGAATCGATGAAAACGCTTCAGGGCAACCTGCAGGAGGAGAAGACCACCGGCCACGGCCGCGAGCACGAGTCTGTCGCATCGAATCATAAGCTCGCCGAGGCGCTGGAAGCGTTGAACGACACAAAGCAGCAGGTGTCCTGCGCGGAGTCACAGACGGCCGTGACGCAGCAACGACTAGAATGCACGGAAGAGCAGCTAGCAAGGGCGGAACAGCAGCTAGAAAAGACAGTCCATCAGCTCGAAAACACGGAAAGGCAGCTACAAAGCACGAAACAACAGCTAGAAAGCACGCAACAACGCCTAGAAGGCATCCAAGACCGAGTCGAGAGCGTGCAACGCGAGCTAGAAGATACACAAGAGCGAGCCGCGAGCGCTCAGCAACAGCTACAGGGCACCCGACAGCAACTAAGAAAGGCACAGTCGCAACTCCAAAGCACACGGGAGCAGCTGGACAAGAAGCAAGAGCAATTGGACAGCACGCGAGCACAAAATGAAAAGACACAGGAGGACCTAGACAGCACGCAGGAACAGCTCGACAAGACACAGGAGGACCTCAGTCACACGCGGGAGCAGGTCAAATTGGTCGAGCAAGAGAGAGACGCCTACAAGGCAGCAGCCAAGAACGAAGAAATTGCCCGCATCGCAGCCGAGGGCCGCATCCCGCTTCCGGGGAGCGACAACGACGATGAGCTCGCCTCGCCACCCAAGAAGAAGGCGAGGAGGGGGAGCTTCATCAAAAGGAACCAGGACTCTCGTGCCTCGCTCACCTCGATGGAGATTGTGCCATCAGCCGCCAGCGAGCTCGAGATCGAGGAGCTCGGCGAGCAGGTGGAGTGGGAGAGACAGCGCGCGGACCGCGCCCAGGAAATGATCGAGTTCATGCAGGCCGAATGCCTCATGCACTGCTGTCCCTGCTCCAAGTCTAAGCGCAGGACGACCCTGTTGGCTTCGCAGGAGCAGGCTTCCCTACGATCGCCGGGACTACCTCCTCTCTCTTCTTCCACCAATCTGGCATTCCCGACGGACAACGCTTTCAACCTGGAACCCTCAAACAGAGGGGACCGAGGGTGTGCTCTGAGCCCGACTATCTTCCCCAGGGAGGGGCTGTTTTCGACCATCTCTAAGCCAGATGCCATCGCCCTCAAAGCCAAGCAAGAGGCGGAAATAGTAAGCAGAGAGCCCATGGATATCAAGATGGACGCGCCGGCGTTGGGTGGGGAAACAGACAGGCACCTCCGCCTGTTCGCGAGGACACCATCTGTGGAGCCTCCCACGTTTGCGCTCCATGGTCCCGAGCGGACGTCCCTTTTGTCGCTCATAAACGCCCCGCAAGGTGATGCTTTTGCTGACGCCGTGCCCGTCACTTACAGCATTCCCACCCTGCCGGACACTGAGCCTGCCCATCCCAGGAGAGTCAGAGAGGAGGAAGACCGGAGGGAGGCGGGGATGGGGACAGTCACGGGGCCGGAGGCGGAGGCGATGGTCGAGGAAGCGGGGCTGGAGGACTCGGAGAAGCGGAAAAGGAAGCGACACGAGCCACAGTGGAGCGCGCGTGCGAACGACGACGACGACGAGGCACGCAAGGGGCGCCAACCCCAGCGGCCAATAGAGCGTTCCGGGGCGTCTCACAAGGGAACAGCAGCATCTGCCGCGGCATCCTACGCCACCAGGACCGTCACCACGACGGTGCCGCTGCGGAAAACGGCGACAGACGCGACTTCTTTCTTCGCCCCGGGGGAACTTCCCGCCAAAACATTCACTGCCGGCAGCAACGCCAGCCTCGATCTACAAAACACCGGCACGAGCACGAGGACAGTGTCCCGCGAGCAGGCCCTGGCCATGATCCGCGAGAGGAGGGGCCGGGCGAGGAGCGCCACGCAGCCAGCGCCGGGGCCTAGCTTGAAGTCCAAGAGCAAGGAGAGAAGGGATGTGAGCGCGCCGACAGGACAAGCCGCCAAGAGACAAAGGAGGTCGTAAATGGCAGTTTGCTGTTGCCGCTCGTGCCGACAACGAAGATGATCCGGAATCTCTCTTACGGCCGAACATCTATCTTTCTTTTCCCTCTCCCTCTCTCCTCCAGTCTTCCTCTCCCTTTTTCTTTCTCTTTCTTGCCTTTCATCTTGTGGTCCCTCTGCAATGTTTATTTTGCCATGTTCTGGAATGGGCGGGGGTGCTGAGCACGCGGGTGGCCTTTTTGCGATATGTTGCTTCTTTTGCATTTCCTCATTTCACCTCTTCTTCCCCCCTGTTCCCCTTCTGAAGGGCACGCAGAAGGATTCATTGACAAGCGCTGGCGAAGACGGTGTTTGCTGTTTTCATTCTCGCATTTCTTTTATTCCCCCCCTTTTTTCTGTGTGATACTCCCTTATACTTTCTCCTCTTTCTTCTCTGTGATACTCCATTCTTCTTCTTGTCTTCCCTCCCCTTCCTTCTAAACTCATCTAGTCTCCTTCCCTTGTGCCTTTGCGCGCGTTCCTCTCACGCCTTGTTCAAATTCTCCTTGCCGAGATAGGTCTTGAAAGATTGTAATAAAATCACACTCACCTCTCTCGCGCACACATCATCTCTGTCTTCTTCATTTGACTGGCTCGTACAGGGCGCAGACGCTTGCGTGACGATCATGGTGAGGCTTACGAATGTGGGTGGACCTCTTCCTCTGATGGAGGGACAAGGCACGCGAGAATTCGGGAAGGTTCGTCGAAGGCAGATTGGCACAGTGGCTCACTCGTGCTTTTGGGTCCCCTGAAATACAAACAAGAACGCCTTTTCTCGGATAGCTCGTCCTGGAGCAAAGACCGCCAAAGTCGGGGATATCTCGTATCAACAGCGCCCCATGTACAAGACCAAAGATGCATGAAGACCAAAAAAGCATCAGAAGAAAAGGAAGACAAACCAGCCGCACTGATATCGACTTGCCAAATTCAAGAATCCTGCAAAACCGCAAGGTATATGTATGTGTGTATGGATGTGGGACTGTGCTTTCGCAAGAAGGGGTCGTGGCAAGAAGTTGCCCCCCCCCCTCCTTCAGCTCATCAAGAAGTTCCGGGATTTGTTCCTGCCCTGCTCCGAGCTCACGGCGTCGAGTTTCACGGCGACGAGGACGCAGCGAAGAGCCTTATCCTGGTGCGCGTCCTCGACTCGCAGGCGCCACTGGCCCGTCTGGACGATCCATTCTCGAGGTTGCGCTTGTGCTGGCGCGCGGATGGGTTCTGGGTCGGCGTCTGTGTCGCTGCCGGCCTCGTCGAGACGCCGCTTCTTGCGCGGAATGCCGCCTGCTTCAGAGGAGGTCGTGGCCGGTGCCAGGGGCAGGCCGGGCGGCGCGGCGTACTCCCGTCCGTCAAGGACGACGGACGATTCGTCCTCGAAGGCTATGCGCACCAAGTCGTCGGCGGGGGCTGCCTCGGCGACCTGCACGGTCTGCGCCTGCGATCCCGCGGCGACGGGTGGGGCTGGTGAAAACAGGCCAGGGGAGAGCGGGGAGGGCGTCATGCCGAGCTTGTTTCCGACGACCTCCATGAGCCGGGCTATCCTCGCCTTGGTGTCGAGGAAGAACTCGGCGCGGGGGCCGTCTGGGGTGAAGTGGATCTTGGTGGCGTTGCCCCCGATCTCGAGGACCATCTCGGCGGGCTGGTCGTCGACGGAGGGCCGCGCGTAGGTGACGTATCTGGGCATCGCCGCGGTGGGCAGCGCGGGCGACTCACCCGCGCTCACACTCGCACCCGCACCTGCGCCAGCGACAGAGATGCCGCTCTTCTGCACGTTCTCGAGGCGCAGCGCGATCTCGCTGCGCCTGCGGAGCGGGTTGTACGAGATGGCGTGCGGGATGAGGCGCTGCTCGAGGCCCTTGAAGTGGAAGTAGCGCGCGTCGCGCAGCAGCTCCTGCCGGTGGATCTCGTCCCGGATGTCGACGGGGTATCCCTGCAGCAGGCGCAGGAGGTCGGTGAATGTGTTGGCGTTCTTGTTCGGGACCGAGGGCGGGAGGATGGACGGCGGGCGGAGGAGGCCCTCGCGGTCGAGGCCGGGGAAGAGGTCCTCGGGCTGAGAGAAGAACATGGCGAAGCCGAGGGAGAAGTAGTTGGGGGAGTTGGCCGGGTCGTTGAGGATCTCGCGGGGGATCTGGAACTCGCGGTGCCCGATCGAGATGAAGATGCTCTCCTGGTAGAGTTGCGATATCAACTTGGGCACTATGCGGCGGCAGCATATCCCGTTAGCTACATCTCAGGACCAAGCGTCGCGGTCTTGCTGGCTTGCTTTATCTTTGGGATTGGTCAAGAGGATAAAGAGGAAGGACGTACGACTGTAGAACTGGGCGTCCGCAAAGAGGCGCACGAAGTGTGTGCCATCTCGCGGTTGGATATGGTAGCCCTGGAGGTGCAGCGCAATGTCGCGGAACGTGACGGGGTCGCGATCGATGTACAGCGTCCTGATGGCGGGCCCGACATCCTCGCCCCTGCTCTCGGCATCCTTGATCTGGCACAGGAAATACTGCGAAAAGTACGACGGCGCTGCGAAAACGGGTCACGGTCAGCTTTCCCCCGAAACAGCCTGACGACAATGGACGAAGGGGAGAGAATCGGCCAAGAGGGGAGGCAGATGGCGTGCAGGATGGGCACAAGGCTGACCGTCAGACGAGATGGAGGCACCCGAGAGCTTGAACAGCTCGCCCCCAATTTGAATGGGAAAGACGCGCTCGCGCGGCAGGATCTGGGGGATCCTGATGATGGTCTTCTCGGTCTGCAGCGGCAGGTCCAGCGTGGAGCCGTACGCGCTGCTCGGACTAGCGGAAGCCATTGCGACGAGGGCGATGGAGAATGGGAGTATGCACGGCGAGTGCTGGGCCTGTATGGACTTTGCCCGGTGGGGGAATGCGTGGTGAGAACGCTAACGAGACTCGAGTCGAACTCGTACTCGCACGAGTGTCGGGTCGATTGTCCTTCGGCGCCAGTCCCTGCATATGGGATCGATGGAGGCGACCCTTCTTTTCCTTTCTCTTCTCTCCTCTTCTCTTCCCTTCCCTTCTTCGCCTTCCTGTCTCTCTTCTTTCTTCTTCCTTCCCTCTGTCTCTCTTGCTCTCCCTGCGTCTTGCGCTTTCTCTCGCCCCTCAAAATTGCACGAGCACGAGGATTGGTCGAAACCCGAGATCGTCGTCGCAAGCTAGGGATACGCGCTGGGTGGGCTGTCGATGCGGTCGGTCGCCGAAGGAGCGCGATGCCTCGTCATCGTCGTCATAGGCCCGAGCTGGCGGTCGAGGCGGCGGCAGCGACGGCGGCGGCGGCGGCGGCGCAGCACAACAAGCGTGTCTGTCTTGTCCGCCTCGGCTTTACAGACGACACGATGGAGGCCTTCGGCCGAAGAGCGAGGCACAGGTCCGAGGCAGAGTAGGTAGGGATGAGGGTACGGGTATGTACTTGAACGGGTCACTGTTCCGTAGACGACTCGGAAGTAGTCGTCTTGATGTATTGATAGATGGATGGATGTGGGAGACCGGCACTCGTGGCAGCAGCAGGGACGGATGTCGGCGATTTGGCTGCGGCAGCGGCAGGGGCAGCGATTGCGACGGCGGCAGCGACAGCGACTTGGCGACGAAGGGGTGGCTGGTGACGTGACGGCAGCGTGGGAAATCCGAGTGGGCGCGGTGATGACATCGGATGGAAGCATCTCGAAGAGGCCAAGCGTCGTCAACATGGAGATGAAATTCCAGGGGAAAATTCCACGCAATTTCGTTAGTCAGAAATGATGTAAGCGAATATCTGCCGAGGCAGCTGGAATTCAGGGTCAGGTTCAGGGTCAGGGTCAGGGTCAGGGTAAGGGTCAGGGTCAGGGTCAGGGTCAGGGTCAGGGTCAGGGTCAGGGTTCAGCAGACTCGAGCAGACTCGAGCAGACTGGTGATGCGAGGGATACTCCGTAGAGACGGCGACGACGGGGACGATGTCGAGGGTCTCCAGGACCGAAAGGGCAACAGGAGACTGCTCGATGCCATGCCTCGGATCGTCAGTCGAGGCCGCTTACAACACACAGGGAGAACCCCATGGTGCGAGGAGTTCGCGGTGACGACGACGACGGGGCGTTCCCATCCAAGGGGCCAAGGAGACTGCTTGATGCCACACGCCACACCTCAGATCGTCAGTCACTATCAACGAAGTTGGTAGGTAGTAGTAGTAGTAGTAGTAGTAGTAGTAGTAGTAGTAGTAGTAGTAGTAGTAGTAACTCGGGATCTTTCTCCAGTCCATCGCCCGCCTACCGCCCCATCAACTCAACGCCGCTGCGCACAACCCCCACCACCGCCCCCGTCTGCACCGTCTCGCTCGCCCCCCCCGCGATCCTATGCTCAATCTCCGCCAGCCCGTCCAGCCAGGTGATCATGGCCTCGGGGCCGACCTCCAGCCGCGTCAGCTCCTCCGCCAGCGCCGTGATGATGTCCGCGAGCGCGAGCCCCTGCGTCGTCTTGAGCGCGTGGATCGTGTGCAGGCAGCTCGTCACGTCCGACGTGCCCAGCAGCGTCGCCAGGATCTCCCGGATCGCGTCCGGCTGCGGCGCCGCGATGCAGTTGTAGATGGTCTCCGTCGTGATCGTCTCGCGCTGGATCTCGCTGTCCGGCACCTTGGGCTCGTTCTTGAGCCGCAGGGGCGTGCCTGGAATTCGAGTCAGCAATCGACCAAGGGCATTCTCTGTCAAGTCGCGAATCGATGGCGGCAACCCATGTCATGCATCTTGGAGGGAGACAAGGAACAGGAGACACTCACTCGAGGCGTGACACGCCTGCAGGACGTTGAGCGCCCGCCGCATGTCCCCCTTGCTCAGCCTCACCAGCGCATCCACCGCCTCCCCCGCAATCTTGACATGCTCCTCCTCCACCACCCTCTCCACCAGCACCCGTATGTCCCCCTCCCGCAGCGGGCTGAACCGAAACCTCGTGCACCGCGACAGCAGCGCGGGGCTCAGCTTGTGTGCGTAGTTGGCGATGATGCAGAACCGCGTGTTCGCCGTATATTTCTCCATGATCCGGCGCAGCGCCATCTGCGCCGTGTTCGTCATCGCGTCCGCCTCGTCGAGCACGATGAGCTTGAACCCGGCGATTCCTCCTCCTCCTCCTCCTCCTCCTCCTCCTCCTCCTCCACTTGCTCCTCCTCCTGCTCCTCCCCCTGCTCCTCCGCCCTTGGACCCTGCGCCCCCGCCCATGGCAAACACCTGCCTCGTGCTCGCGAATGTCTTGATCTGCTCCCGCACCACGTCGATGCCGCGGTCGTCCGAGGCATTGAGCTCGAGCACCATCTGCCGCACGTTGTGGGCGCCGTAGATGCGCCGCGCGAGCGCAAGGATCGTGGACGTCTTGCCCGTGCCGGGAGGGCCGTAGAGCAGCAGGTGAGGGAGCCGGTTCGAGTCGACGAACTTGTTGATCGTCGCCAGGATGTCCTGGTGGCCGGACACGTCGTCGAGGGAGACGGGCCTGTATTTCTCGACCCTGGAGAGCGGCATGCCAGATCAGCATCGAATGGCTCCAACTTCTAGCTCTTCCTCCTCTCCAGCCCTTAGCCTTACCATGGTAAACTGTCCTCCGCCTCCACGGGAAGATTGGCAGCGCTCCTCTTGCCCTTGGCAGTCTCAGACGAGAACGTCACGTTCTCAGATGGGCCCTGCCCATCCACATCCATCTCGTCCTCGTAGTCCGACATCTTGCCTCCTCTTCTTCTTGTTCTTCTTGCCGCCTTGATCGAGGCCGTGTCGTGTCCACTGTATATCCCCCTTCGTGATCACTTCTCCTCTCCTATCACTTCTTCCGTTTCCGCTCTTCTCAAAGGAATGCACACAGTCGTCGAATCTCGCTCGGAGAAGAAGAGCCGTCTGTGGTGTCACGTCAAGCAAGGAATTGGCATGAATCAGGACGACGGGGAGACGCGTTTGGCCACGCGAGGAAATGGAGTGGAGGGATCCGGCCTCTTATCGTTATCGCGCCTGTGACGTACGTTCGAACACATTGATCAACTTGATCCATGTACGGAGTATCGGTGACGAGAAAACGGGCTGCATCACCCAAAGTCGTTTATTCGGGCAGTAAGAGGCGTCAACGACAAGGCACCATCTGCTTCCTATTTACATGGACCTCAGGAATACTAGATATTATACATCTTGAATCCTGTTTGGCGGCCGGGATCTTCCTATATCACAGAGTACTGTATGGTTGACAGTCCATCTCGTATCCCGATGACAACCTCAAACCGCTGGCATTCCGCCGTACAATATGGTGTGTCCATCCACTTGTCGAGAAGGACCAAGAGAATGTCGGCATTTCAAGCATTCCCTCTGAAGGGAGGAAAGGGACTTTTTGTCCTGGTGTTCCCCCAATCATCAATCATTGTCGGGGTCCATCATCCCCTGTGAGCTTCATCAAGCCACTCCCAGTCCGATCACTTCGAACAGTATCGGGCATCCCGCTACCGCCAGCCATGCTATGCCTGTAGAGTAACCCATACGGTCAGCACGATTCCGCTCAACACAGGACGACCAAGCCCGGAGAGGGGTCTCAAGGAGACAATGGCCTCCAAGAAGCCATCCGGGACTCACCTGTGTAGACGACAAGTTTCGTGACGACCTCAACATCGTAGCGGACGCGGGGCTTCACCACGTGCGAGAACACCTCCCTCTCCTCCTCCTCCTCATCGTCCACGTCCACGCTGACGAATCCCTCCACGTCGCCATTCTGATGGCCCGTCGTCGTCGTCGTCGGCGACGCCGCCTCCGCCCCCGGCGGCGATCTCAGCTCGATGTCGTTCATCATGGGAGCCTGCTCTGCGCCCGAAGCCTGCGCGCCCCTGCTCGACAGCTCGCCGCCGTCCTTGCCCCTCGGCGTCCCAAGCCGCGGCTTCGCGCTGGCGTTGCTGCCCATGCTATCCCTACGCTGCCGCTCCAGGTACGCCAGCGTCTCGTACGCGTCCGCCGCGCTCTGTGGGCCCACCGAGATGGCCCGCCCGCGCGACGTCGGGTTGCGGATGCTCTCCACCATGCGCGGGAAGTCGCTCGCCGCGGGGATCAGCGTGTCCATCCGCTGGCTCGGCGGCACCGTCTGGTATTCGCTCGCGGGGACGAAGAAGCGCCGCGGCAGGCTCATGCCGATGGACTCGATGAGCCGGAATGCGTGTGGCAGGCCCTTGAGCATCGCGCGCTTCATAGTCTCGCGCCAGACGAAGATGGCCAGGATGCCCAGCGCGATCCTCACCACGTACACCCACAGGGGTAGCGCGGCGGCCGCGATGCCATCTGCCGCATCCAAGACGCCGGCCGGGTCATGAGGGAGGTCAGCAGGCGTCGTCAAGAAGTTGTGCGCCAGCGTCCACGCCCCGATCTCTAAACCGATGCACACCCCGGCAAAGGCCACGCTGTCGTCGAAGCACGGGCAGTCGTCCGCCGGCTCAGGGTGGATCCGCACGGCGATGATGATGACGACGAAGACCACGACCGGCGCCGCCCATGCCGACCCGCGGACGTACGCATCCAGCGCCGGGCCCCAGTTGAACTCGAGGATGGAGATCAGCGCGCCCATGACGGACCCTATCACGACGTCGGCGAACCCGTGCATGCCGCAGTACAGGCGCCCAAAGACGATGGACACGGCGTAGAAATAGACCAGGACCTCGAGGCCGGTCTTGGTGGCAAAGGACCAGGTGTTATCCGGGCTGTACAGCAGCAGGACGGCGTAGACGGCCACAGAGACCGCATTGGCGCTGTGGGTGGAGGGGAAGCCGTACTCGAGAGCCGCGGATCCAGACATCGTGATGCGCTGCAGCGGGGGCGACAATGGCCGGGGCAGCGAGTAGAAGTCCTTGACGAAGCCGGTCCAGAAAACCCCGAGAGCCAGGATGTGCACCAGACTGTGAATTCCGACGACATTAGCTTACGGAACGGCCAATTCGGACAGCTTTCTCTCTCAGCAGTGGAAACAATTTGGCGTATTCAACTGACCCCTTGGCAAATGTCGAGTAGCCGCACCAGAAAAGGATGGGCAGGAAGACCATGAAGAAGGTATGCGTCCCCAGGTTGGCCGTGATGGCGAAGTAGCTGTCGAGCGCCGGCGTGCGCAACTTAAGCTGCAGCCAGGCGAGATACGGCGTCTCCCACCGGATCAAGGGCAGGGCCTGCTGTCGCAGGTGGTATCGCCAGCTCGGAAGGGCTCTCCTGTCTGAAAACTCGAAGCAGCATTGCCCCGATACGTCAGCCTCAGATCTCGTCTGTGGTCTCCTCCCTCCATTCCCCCTTTCCCCTCCTGCCCCCCTCTGCCCATCTTCTTCCCAATGGGCAAAGCATGCCCGTCGAGCAGTCAGCGGCGGCGGTGCAACCTACAATGTCCAACGCTGCTCAGCCCCGCGTCCGGAGCTCCATGATGCGGGGCATCGCGTCGTTGCCCCTCGCGCATGGTGAGAGGTCGAAGTCGAGGATCCGTCTCTTTCTGTCTTTCTTTCTTTCTCTCTCCCTCTATCTCTCCCCCCCTTTCCCAAGGGCCAAGACCAGTCGGCGTAACGATCAGGCGTCGCCGTTAAAGAATGCCGAGCTCGGCGCGACGTATGTAGAGGCTCAGCGAGGCAGCCAAGGGCATCCGGGCGAGACGGCGGCGGCGCAAGAAATTCGAACTCGTCTGCGTGCTCGCACGCCGTGTGTTCGTGCAGCGACAGCGTCAAGAAACACCAAGGAACGTGCCCGCGAGAGAGAAAGATGGAAATTCTCGGAGCTGCGCGAAGCGAGCTGGCCTTTGACCGGTGTCCCTCTGCGCACGGGATATCCGTCTTCTATTCGCAGTATGTCATCTCAGACACACACAGACGCACACAAAGAGAAGACAAGGGGGCCCTTTTCCCTTCGTTGCGATATATTCTCGGACCCCGCCTCGGGTCTCGGGATCCAGGCTCGTCCTCGGCCGGCGCTCGGTCAGGTCAGATCGTAGTCGCAGTCGCAGTCGCAGTCGCAGACCCGCGATATCGATTCGACGATGCGACGTCTGTAGATGGGAGGACGACCCCGCGCTCGAACTTGGTGGGCGCCGGGATGAATATGTACGAGTACTGCTATGCACGGCTGTATCCGAAGTACATAGACATTCCTCTATAGAGCGCGAGCAACCTGCAGTGGGTGGCAGCTTTGACCAGCTGCGGCGCCACGAGCGCTCGGCGGTGGTTGTCGAGGAGGAGGAGGAGGAGGACGATGACGCCGACGACGCCGACGACGCCGACGACAAGGGAACAAAAGGATCGACAGGAAAAGGAATCAAACGAGGGTCGTAAAGGAAGGGAAACCGAGGGAATGGGCCCCCAGCGCCGGCTGCCTTGCTGCTCGATGGGTCGACAAGGGATGGAGAGAATGGATGGGTTGAGAAGAGGAGGGAGGGAGGGACATGGAGTCTCGTCTGGTGTCAATCGTGATGCTGAAATCCATCAATTTTCCACGAGTCCAAATCGTGTCTAGGGTAGCCGCTCGCCCACCGTCATTGATCCTCAAAACACCAAGACCCGGCTCTATGTCTTCTCATCGCCATCACCACCGAGATCATCACCACCATCCATGTCCTCATCATCATCGTCTCAACAACTACATGCACTCGTACAGAGCACCACTTCCTCATCCAGTACGTCACTGAATGTGATCGTTCCTCCATCCATCCATTCATTCTAGACTTGTCATCAGAAAAGTTACAGGCTCCATGTCCCTCAGTCTCGCCGGCAAACACTGCGCCGTCGTCGGCGCCACCGGCGGCATCGGCTTCGCCATCGCCAGGGCCTTCGCCCGCCAAGGTGCCGTCCTCTCCATCCTCGGCCGCTCAGCACTCGACGTCCGTCCCCGCCTCGAGCCCCAGCTCCCAGCATTCAGAGCGCCAAACGAAGAACACGCCTACAGCAGCAACGGCAACATCAGCACCACCCCCTCATCTCATCGCTTCCTCCGTCTCGACGTCACCGACGCGGCCGACATCAAGTCCGTCTTCTCCTCCAAGGACGACCTCCTCGGCGTCGGGTCCCTCGACATCCTCGTCAACTGCGCGGCCATCTCGCAGACGACCCTGCTGAAGCGCACTCCCGACGAGGAGCTCGCCAGCATCGTCGACACGAATCTGCTCGCGGCCATGCTCATATGCAAGCATGCAAAGATGCAGGCAAATGGCAAGTAACAGTACCTCAAGCCATTTCCACCCCTCCCCCCCCCAACCCCCTCTCCTGTTATTTGCCTCGACAATCATCTCATTGCCTTCTCTCCATATGGTCCAAGTCTGACCTGCCATCATCAACCACTCTAGGCTGCATCATCAATGTCTCGAGCCTCATGGCCATCAAAGGCGGGCTCGGTGCAACGGCATACGCGGCAACAAAAGCCGGCCTCATAGGTCTGTCATCATTTGCTTCTCTTCTCTGATCCCAGTTTCTCCCAGTCGATCCTCTGAGCTAACATCCATTGCTTTCCTTGCCCTGCCCCAAAGGCTTCACCCGAGCCTTGTGTCGTGAGATGAGTCCTCGATCTATCCGCGTAAATGCTTTGCTTCCCGGCTGGGTCAACACCCGCATGTGGACCGGTACGTGCCAACTCCTCTAGCCACTTCCCTCCCGCTCCCCGCGTTGCCATCCCTTACCGTTCCTATCCTTTCCTTGTTGCAAAGAAGCTCCCCGTCAAGCCAATGCGCGGGAGCCCAGCTAATGTACATTTCGTGTCCAGATCTCAAGCCAGAGCTGCAGCAAGGATATCTCAGGGACACGCCCCTGAATCGCGTGGCCGAGCCAGATGAGGTCGCGGATGCGGCCCTCTTCCTGACAACCAACGGCTTCGCCAACAACTGCGTCCTGAACCTCGACGGCGGCCTAAGCGCTGTGTGAAGAGGTCTCTGGTTGCGCACCCGTGAGTTCATCACCAAGAGCCCATGAAGCTCTTCACCCGTCATCGTCGATGATAATAGCGCCGCTTGCGTCGTCAATTTCGACCACGTCATCAGCTGAAGTGGTGTCTGTCTTGGCCTTCTTTTGAAGATGGCCGTCATCCTCTGCGTGCACTCTCTTGACGCCCCTTTCCTCCCCCTCGCCGAGCGAGTGCTTGCCCCCCGGTTGGCCATTCTCAATACCGTGCCCGTTGGCTTGGGCCAGGGCCGCCTTCGCCGGCTTATGAGGGATCTCGGGACGGCCGGCGTCGATCGGCTTCAAGGCACTCTTCTCCTCGTCAACAATCCTATTGCAAGTCAGCAAAACAGTCCGGTCGTGTCCTGTGTGCAAGAGACACCAACCCTTCCTGGATGTCAATAATCACATTGACCAGAGGAGATTCGTCGTCCTCGTCTGTTATCGTCAAGAAACTACCATTCCTGATGCCTGTATCGCAATCGTCAGCCGATTGTTTCGTCATGATCGGGCTAATGCGATGCATACCGAGTTGAGTGAGCTTCTTGGAAAGATTGTCTGTCTCGTCAGGATCGTACAGAACGCCGACGTCATTGCTCACGGCAAACTCCTTGTCAGAGTACTGGAAGTGGCCCTTCACGAGGTCCTCGACGACGTTTGCGAGCGTCGCGCGGGACAGGTCTGCGATGACGCTGGTGTAGTACACGCTGCAGACGGGACAATCTGGATTGGGCTCGCGAGTCCTGTCGGGGGCCAGGAGTCGAGCAGAGGCAAAAGGCGTGAGGAAGACCTAAGCAGGGAGGAACGTCAGCTTCCGTACCTGAAAGATCTGAGTCTCGAGCCGCCGCGGAGCTGTGCGACCAGAACCACGACTGCGGGGCGTCTCTAGGCCTACCTCCTGCGCCCGCGAATATTCCTCTCTCAGGACCTTGAAGGACTGCAAGACGCAGAGGCCTGCAACGATAGCGTTGGTCGTGGCAATGGCGGGTATGATGTTTCCCGCCATCTGCTTGATGTCGAACCTCGACTTCCTCTCTATCCCAAAAATCGCGGATCGGATGTTCGCGCTCGCAGCGACAAAGTCGAGGGTGTCCTCGTCGTCTTTGTCGAAGGAGATGATGGGTTCAGCTGCCTCCTGATCTCTGGCCTCTCTCAGACTGAGCATGCGCTTACTCAACCGATGGAGACTATCGTTATAGACGACAAAGTTCTCCTCGAGAGTCCAGACTTCTTGCCCGTCCGCCAGAATCTCTTGCTTCCTGGCCATGGCGGCGGAAGCCTGCGCCATCAGGGTTTCATATTTAAGCGGTTCGGGCGCGCGCCTCATCTTCCACATGCCCTCAACCGACCGCAGCCGCTCGATGTCGGCGTCGAAAACCTTATCGAACAGCATCTGCTGGAACTCAGGCCTGCCCATGGCCTCCCGAATGTTCTTCAATGCCACGGATTCTTTTTTGAGCTCCTCGATCTCTTGCGCTACATCGCACCCAGTTAGTCAGACATCTCTGGTCAGGATCATCATGCATGGGCTCCAGATAGCACAGGACATCCACGTACCATTTTCGGCGTCTGATGAATGGTCAAAGGCAGACTCATCCTCGCTCTCGCCAAAGATCTCGCTGCCTGGCGTCAGCAAAGGAGATAAAGCAGAAAGTGAAGGCATTGGGTCTTTGCTCGGGATATTCTCTCTTACTTAAGGAGGTAGCTCTTCCCCCAGACTATGCAATGTATAGGCTGACTCGGCGTGCTTCGGATCGTGCAGACTGGGAAAGATTTGGGCGTCTGCTTCGGGGTGCAGTCGTAGCAGGCCGTGATCCCCTTCTTGATAACCTGGATCTGCCCGTTGAAGCCGGTGGTCCCGCTCTCTATGAGGGGGACGTCGGCGGCCAAGCACATCTTGTTGACGTGCCGCCTCGCGTCGAGGTTGTCCAGGGCGTTGAAAACTATCCTGAAGCTGCGAAACCAGCGCACGGTGAACTCGGCATCCTTGATGTTGGCGTGGTGGGCCACGATCTTGACGTTGGGGTTGAACTTTTGCGCGGCCTCCTTGGCGATCAGGGCCTTTGACTTTTTGATGTGCTCGTGCCGAAAAAGGAACTGCCGATTGAGGTTGGAGAGATCGATCGTGTCGAGGTCGACGATGTGTATTTCTCCGAAACCGCTGAGGACGAGATTCTTGAGCAGTTCGCAGCCGATGCCGCCCGCGCCGACCATGAGTACTCGAGCCTGTCCACAAGTCTCCAATGTCAGTGTGCCTGCTGCGTCTGGCCAGTCCTTCCACCACTCGTACCAGCCCAGCAACTTCCAACTCCTTCCTGGAAGAGTGGCCGGTAAAGGACCTCCCCGTCCGCAGATCTTGATACCGACGGGGGCCGCCAAAATCAAAGGGAAAGGCTGTCTTACATTTTTGACTGACGAATTGAGCGAGATTCCGAGCGCCTGGCACTTGTAGATATCCAGCGAGGACTGTTGTGCCTGGGGCCGTTGCGAAGAAGTTGGATTCGACGCGAGAGCATCTTGCTGAGGCGTCTGCTGCGCGCTCTGGGCCTGGGCCTGGCCCTGCGCCTGCTGTGCCGGAGCAGCAGCAGCCCCCGTGATCGCAGAGCCGGCCGAGGCAGGCGTCGCATGGGCGGCGCCGGATGCCTCCATTGTCGCCGTTGTGGGAGCGCGATAGAACGTTCGGACAGCTGGAGGGGAGGCAGAAGCTCGTCGGCGTCGGGTTCCCCGGGGGGCAATGGTGATGGGTCGTTCGCAATGCGGAATGCGCCTGCCGCGAAGTCCTCGTATGATCGTGGAATCACTCGGTGGTGAAGCTTGCAAGGACGGAGTACTGCAGGTGCGTGGTGTGCATGGATTGGGTCAGGTATTCCCTTGCGCCAAAACAGCAAGAATGGTACGAGGACCTTGCAGTGAACGGAGTACCTAGAGGCCCTCACAGACAACAGGAGAGAGAGAGACGGGCCAGCAACCGATGGGATGAGGTCAGAAAAGCTCCATCGAGAAGTCGAGATTGAAGTCAACGGGATGTCATGATCGAGGTGAGAATGATTAGCTAAGCGGGTCGCGCTGGAATCTGAGCTCGATGGCAACCAGACTGGGAAGTCGCGACTGCACGCTGGCAGGTCGAAGATCCGGTGGAGGAGGTACTTCTCTCAAAAGTACCTACTACTACAGGAGGTAGTAGTACTGCTTAGGATTTGGTCGTGCAAGATCACGCGGGAAGAGTGCAAAAATGTCTTCATTCAGGAATAATCGGGCAGAAAAAGATGTGCTGGTATTCCAGACGAAAGTGATGCCGTTATTGATCTTATATTATATCCAATATGACCCGTTAGCCCGTGGTCGCGGGCTTGGGATCCTTCCTTCAAGTTCCAATCGCATGGCATGACAATACTCCCTGCGAAGGTACCTTATCCTTCTGAGAACTTAACCCCCGTGGAGAGCACGGCCTGCTTCAAAACCCCAACCCTCGATTGCTTCTTTGGGCATTGCCAGCAGGAGCCTCACACTTGCCAGGGGCATCGACTGAGGCGACACCGTCACACAAGCGGCATCAGGTGAGACGGCAGGCCCCTACGTTCTAACTTGAAGCCATCCAATTCTGGCAACATATAGTACCTCTATGCTGATTGACTTTTGAGGGCATTCCACCATCAAGACAAATCGAGGTGACTACGAAGTGGACACTGCCTTCCCGTCTTCAAGGTGACTCAGGAGGTAGTCACCGGCAGCATGTCAGACGACGAAGCCGACCCCGAGCTCCTCGAGCTCCTCAGGCAGCATCTCCAGGGCCGTCTCGTCATCGAGGAGAAGCCCGACACGGGCGTGCTCGCCGACGCCGAGTACGTCTACAACCAGGGCATAGACGTCGCCATAGACATGATGCGGACCAAAGAGGCCGCCGAGACCATCTACGCGGGGATGCAGGCCAAGAGCTACTCCCCGGCCACCTGGTCCGAGTACCCGCTGCATCCGAAGCTCAAGGACGAGTCCTCCGTGGCCTTCATCTTCACCATGGACCTGCTCAACTTCTGCTTCTGGTCCGAGCTGCCGGACGAGGAGAGGTTCGCCGTCGAGTACCGTGGCAAGCGCTGGACGGGGTACGCGAGCCTCTGCGCGTCTCTCCAGAGGGCCCTCGACGAGGGTAAGTTCACTTCTTGCGCCACGGTCGTGTGACTTCAACTTCGGAGCCATGATTGCTGAACCGGCTGTTGGCATTTCCTCGCAGGGGTCCCGATCACGGATCCGTCGTATTGGAAGGATGAAGAGAGATGTGATCTCGACGCTTTGCGTCAGGTCTTCAGGTCGTGCACGGAGGAGGAAATGCCTCTGCTCCAGGAGAGGCTCGATTGCCTCAGAGAGGCCAGCAAGGTGATTGACGAGGTCAGTCTCTTTCCACTCGATGGTCAAACTCTCAAAGGGAACCACAAAGAAAGAGGGAGTGGCTGACATCGCTGGCTTGAGCACGAAACAATTCTCTGAAGAACTATGATGGCTCAATCCTCAACTTGATTGAGACTGCGGACAAATCTGCCTCCCGCCTCGTCAATTTGCTAGCCAAAGACTTCGAATGTTTTAGGGACGAGCACCCTTTCGAAGGCAGAAATAAGCCCATACGCATCATGAAGCGCGCCCAGATCCTCGTCGCAGACCTTTGGGCCTGTTTTGAGGGCGAGTCGTATGGCGAGTTTACCGACATTGATGCCATTACAATCTTCGCCGACTACCGAGTGCCCCAGATTCTGTCTATTTTGGGCGCTCTCTACGTCAGCCCGAAGCTCTCCGCTGCGATCCGGGACAAGAAGATCCTCGAGACCGGGAGCCGGTGGGAGGTGCAGCTGCGAGGTGAGTAGGAACTACCCAAATCTCGCACTGGCCGATTCCCCCTTACTGACCGATCGATCCAGCTTGCAGCATCTGGTGCGTCGAGCTGATCAAGAGAGAGATCAAGGGGGCACATCCTGAGGCTCACGTGAATGCCATCTTGATTGACTTCTACCTCTACGATACCATGAAGCGGATGGAGGCAGAGCGCAACGAGGCGATACCCCATCATAGAACAAGGAGCATATGGTACTGATGGATGAACGCAAGAAGAAACAATCCTTAGCCCATGACCAGACACGGGACCCAGGAGACCAAGCGGAACATGGCAACGCGGGAAAATCAAGAGATGCTGTGCCAAGTAAAGAGAAAAGGGGCCGAGGGGTAAAAGAGCCCCCTGCCAATTTTGAAGCACAGGTCCAGGACCACGCTGTATTTATCAATTCGTAGCCAGAGCGGTGGCATTCATGATGCGATCCATTTGCGCGGTCTGGGCATCGCGATGCCCCAGTTTTTCTTCTTTCTGGATGATGGCAAGGATCTCGATCGGCGGATCGAGGCCGAGTCGCTGCGCTCTCCGCCAGCGTTTCGATCGTGAAATGCCGATGCAAGGCTTCTCCCGTCAGCAAGATGCACTTCCGCCACAAAGCAAGTCGCACACGCATCGAGTGAGCACTCAGACTAGCCCCTCTCCCAGAGTAATAAAGGGAAGACAAAAGGCAGCCGGGCACGACGAAGGAATGGGCAGACGCTACTATCATGGCAACGTACCCCGTACTGAGAGCTGACGTCGAAATGTCGCAGCGCCTTCTCCCACACATCCACGCCCTCAAGATGCACCATCGGCGCCCTCCGCTGGTTCTCCACGCCCCCCCAATACCTCTTGATCTGCGCGTCCGAGACCCCGTCCGCCTCGACCTCGGCCTTCTCCCAAGGTGAAGACGCCGCGCTCCGTGAGATATCGAGATCTCGGACCGCGTGGCCTATGGTCCCGGCGTCTGCATCGTCCTCCCTCGTGATCTCACCGGCGTACGACCCTTGAGTGCAGGGGTCCGTCTCTCGCGACGTGGCGCGAGGGGAGTCGTGCTCCGTCGCGGAGGCTTTCTCTTCAACTTCTGAGATCTCGAGAGAGGCCGGCGAGCCAACATCTCCCTTCTTCTTGTCGCTCTTCGGAATGTCCTTGGTCACCTTGTTCGAGAAGCTGATGGTGGATTGGCCGCGGGTGGGGCCCGTTCGGCTGCGAGCGCTCGCTGCGGATCGCCGGGTGGTGGGCATGGCGATGGTGTTCAGGCGATTTGATTGGAAAGATGCTACGATGATAATGGGACAAAAAATGGCAGGAGAAAAGGGGAATAATTCCTGTAATTCACCAACAAAGAAATCTCCAAGATTTGAACGGCCTCGGAGCTCCAGAGACGTAGAGCGCTCGAGCTGAAGTGGGTGATGATGATGTCAAATGATGCCAGAGCTCCGAGCGCTCAGCTGTTGGTGCGGGCCATTTGACGCGACAATGGAGCGACGTCACGAGACGAGTCACGTGAATGCATATCATCGAAGCCAGGAGAACACAGTGAGTGAAGCCTTTGAGCTCTGACGCAATATTGTGACCATCACGACTCTTGGTATGTCTTTGCCAGATGAGCTAGAGCTCTAATTCTCCATCTGCGTTCGGGATGACCTCTCGTCTATGTGCCTGTAGCCTCCCTATAGAAGGAGAGGCTCCTGCTCGCGCCCGCCGTGCAAAACATCTCGCCCTTGCCCGCCGACTTCGGCAGCCACCGCACCGCCCACAATGCCCTGTCCGTCTGGCTATGCGTCGCGACGCAGACGCTCCGCTCGATCGACCATACCTTGACCTTGCCGTCCATTGATCCGCTGAGCAGGAACTCGCCCGTATCACTCCAGTCGAGCGATGTGATCCAGGACGAGTGGCCTGTGAGGTTGGCGACGTGCTCTCCGTGCTTCGTGTCGTAGATGGCGATGATGCCGGCATCACCTGCGGCGGCTATCCTGCTGCCGGCGGGGGAGAAGGCCACGGCTCGAACGGGCTTGGCGAGACCTGTCCGTGATGCAAGACGTATTAGCTGCCGAGCTCTTGGGGCCGAGGGAGCATCCTTCCATCCATCCAGCGGCCCACTGGCTAAGGTGAGGGAGGGTTGAGAAAGCCTTACCAGGGAGTGAATGTACGATTCTTCCAGTGTCATTGTTGAAGACGTAGATCGACCCATTCTGATGCCCGCTGGCAGTATACATGCTGTCCCTGCTGATGTCGACGCACATGCCGAAGCTCCCGGAACCGGCACTACCCGTATCGTACTCGCGGATCTTGGACTTGCTCTGGTCGCTCACATCCCAGATGTTGATTCTCCCGTCATTCGTCGTCCCCGCGAGGTAGCCTCCATCCTCACTGAGGGTGATCGCCCAGACCTCGCCCGGCTTGACGGTGGGCCCGGTGATCTCACCGCCGCTCGTCCATTCGCTCGTCGCCTTGTTTAGCTCCCAGATCTTGACCTCGCCGCCGAAGCCTGCGCTCGCAGCGTAGAGGCCATTTCCCGATGTGCAGATGTGGTGGCACCCTAACCTGTGTGCGTCGGGGATGGTCTGGATGAGAGGGAACGAGGGGTCGAGGGTGTCGTGGACGAGGAGGCTGGAAGATCCGCTCGCGGAGAGTAATGTCCTCTGCGACGGTGCCAATGAGAAAATGTCCGTGATATGGGCTGTTGGGGGAGAGTCATCACTGGTCAGCACTGTCTGCTTCGAGAAGCTCTTGAGATGGCTGAAGCTGAGCTCGGATGGTGGGGGGACAGGGAGTGCGAACCGTCATCGACCGTGTGCGCCGTCAAGTATTGTTTCGACTGGAGAAAAAGACTCTTTCAGCTCGCGATCGCTTTTCAAGACTGATTCTGAGTCTTACCATGGTGATTTTGTTACGGCAGGGCCAGGCGCATCGAGACGCGGATGCGCATGTGATGATGCATGATCAGGAAAGGTGAAGCTCGACTGCACTCAAAAATGTGGGGGCCTGAAGCGTCGTCAACGGCGAGCTGCCGCCACATGGCGACACTACATTTCGAATCTGCGAGCCTGTGAAACGAGGTCACGCATCGATGGCTTTGGTGCGAGTCTTATGTTCTGACATTCTTAAATTTTGAACATTTGATACAGGAAAATTGGCTTTTTCTTTCATTCAATGCCACAAGAGGACGAACCGCATTTCGAGGCCATCAGAGGAGCTAGTACCCAGTAGCCATTGGAACTTGACACCCATTCCGCCCCAGAGGGGGGAATTTGAAAGAAGTGCCCAAACCAAACACCGATGAAATGCATGATGCATATGTAGAGCTCATCAAAGAGGAATCTCTTTCCTTCTTTCCTTCTTCCCTTTTTTCCTTCTTTCCTTCTTTCTCTTCCTTCCCCCCCGAGAATGAATCCAGTCAACTTGGAAATCTTCCCCAACGACCGTCCTCGTCCTAGAAAGGTCTTTTTGAGGGATAGTCCTGACGCCATATCCTCCTCATATCTGGTTCGATAGACACGTCAGCTAAGGGAGCAAGATTGGAGGGGCCACAGGGCACATTGCCAGGTGGGGAGCCGTACCCTCAAGGCAGTTCTGGCATAGCCTATGTGTTCTCTTGACTTGACCGCAGCCGGGGCACTTGCAGAGATGGTTGACGTCCTCCAGCGCCTTTCCAGCCATCTGCCGATGTCTCTTCTTGGAGTGCGAGACCTTGTTCTTGGGGACAGCCCGCAAAACGGATTCCCAGATGTCGCCAAGCAAGCCGGGGAGGTTGAGGCTGACCCCGGGAACTGTGATAGAGAGCGTAGGGAGGAAAGGCACGAAGAACCTGCGTGCCTGAAATGTCAAGGGAAAGGAGAGTCGAGGGAGGAAGCTGACTGCGACGGCGGTCATGATTGCGAGTTATGCGATGGACGTGCGACCTCTTCTTGATATCAACCTCGGTGGTGCAACAATGGCATAGATTTTGCTCGGCCGCAGCGCAGGAGATGCCGGCGCCTCGCCACGTAGAAAGCGACAATGCGAGGCTGTGTGCCGAATTATCTTCTCTCTCGCAATTCGTAGAATCGGGCGGCGGCTCTCGATGTCGTGGTCACTGTCGGTTGCGGCGCCGGGCTTTGGTCGTCTGCTCGCTCGCCCCTCGGCCTCGATGCTTGCTTGCGTGCGTGCGCCAGAATTTCGTCTGCCACAGCCTCGTCTTGGACTTGTCAGCCTCGCGCGCTGACAAGCGTGAAACGGGCCAATGACAAGTCTCCTTCCCCGGAGCCCGCGCAAAGACGGTCGCGACCAATCACAGCCAGGGGCAGACAGCGCTCCTTCCCGGCGTGGGTTCGTTCCCCTTTTCCCTGGTGGGAGCGGCGGCCCCTGCTCCTGCCCCCCCCGAAATTGGCTGGCGAATCGGGAAAGACACGTCCTTGACGCCAGCCAGGAGCGAGCGAGCCACGCACTTGCCCAGGAGACCCCAAAAGTTTCCCCTTCTCAGCGCATGCAGCTTACTTTAGAGTGTCATCTCTCTCTCTCCTCCATTTCCCTCTCCAACTCTCCCCTCTTACTCTTCCCAACTCTTCCTCTCCCTCTCTTTCTCCGCAACTTCGATTCGTCTCGTTTTAATACCCCGTCTTTGCACGATCGTTCTTTGATTACCCTTCGCTCGTCGAATCATCCCTCTCTTCTCTTGGAATAGGCAAGACGCCATCGCTCTCTTCCTCTCTACGTATCTCTTCGACTAGTCCAACCCCCCAGAAACCCCATCTCGTCGTCAGCACAATGGCTGCCATGCCCCCCCCAGCAACCATCACCCCGGCGGTCCACGTTGGTTTTGACAGCATCACGTCCCAGATCGAACGCAAGCTCTTGAAGCGTGGCTTCCAATTCAATGTCATCTGCGTCGGTAAGTGATGCGCGCGCGTCTTGTTCGCGCAGCTGACACGGCCCCCGATGCTGATCTTGTACCATGCTCTGTGGCTGACTGGCTCAACTCCCAGGTCAAACTGGTTTGGGAAAGTCGACGCTCATCAACACCATCTTCGCGTCCCACCTCATCGACTCCAAGGGTCGCCTGCAGCCCGATGAGCCCGTTCGCCAGACAACAGAAATCCAGGGAGTCTCGCACCTCATCGAGGAGAATGGCGTCCGATTGAGGCTCAACATTGTCGACACCCCGGGATACGGCGACTGTGTCAACAACGAACGTTGCTGGGACCCCATCGTCAAGTACATCAAAGACCAGCACTCGGCATACCTCCGACGAGAGCTCACAGCCCAGCGAGAGCGATACATCCCCGATACCCGTATCCACTGTTGCCTGTTTTTCATCCAGCCGTCCGGCCACTCCCTCAAGCCCATTGACATTGTTGTCCTGAAGAAGCTGTCAGACGTCGTGAACGTCGTCCCCGTCATCGCCAAGTCGGACACTCTTACCATTGAGGAACGGATGCAGTTCAAGGAGCGTATCAAGGCTGAGTTCGCCTTCCACAACCTCAAGATGTTCCCCTACGACAACGAGGAGTATGACGAGGAGGAGCGCAGTCTCAACCAGCAAATTAGGGTACGTGCTCAATTCTGAGGAGCCTTTGGGACACCATTACTAACAAGTCTCCAGAGTCTCGTCCCTTTCGCCATTGTCGGCTCCGAGAAGGACATCATTATCAACGGTAAGGCCGTTCGCGGTCGTCAAAACCGATGGGGAATCATCAACGTCGAAGATGAGGCGCACAGCGAATTCCCTTACTTGCGAAACTTCCTGCTGCGCACGCACTTGCAGGAGATGATCGAGACGACCTCCCAGATCCACTACGAGACGTTCCGTGCGAAGCAGCTGCTGGCCCTCAAGGAGAGCAGCGCCCACGGCCCCGGCGGAGGCGCGAGCAGGCCCATTAGCCCCGCTGCCGACCGCGAGATGAGCCGCGGCTCTCAAAGACTGGGCTTGAACGGCTACTGAGCTCTCCAACCATCGCACCTGTTTTCCAACTGGCAGGGACCAGTGACGTCCTGAGACGACAACGCGCTTTCACTATTATTTAATGAGCTTGAGATCTCCTGACGGCTTCTCGTGTGCAAGAGAGAGCGTCGCCTGCAGGCAACAGTTCCAATGAGCCAACGGAGGGATCAAGCACGAGGCAGCAGGCTTGCGGTGGATGATTGGTAGCGGGCTCGAGTGATGGGAAAGAGCAATGCCGTCGACTGTCAATTGTTGATCGGCGCCCCAAAGCTTCTCCACGGCTACCCTTCCGAAGTGTGGGCATGACTCGGGTCAGGCAGCCCTTCACACGCTTCTGCTTTGTTTTTTTAGTTGTATGATGGGAGATCACCGCTTTTCTTACGCTTTAATTAAGACACCTACCTCGCGACTGTATTAGTAACTACGCGGAAATGATTGTTGTCTGCAAGCCCCCGAAACTGGCGGCGGCATCTTGGTCCTTGTGATATGCCCACCTCCCACGCCTCTGTCCAATCATCAGATGAAGAAAAGAAGCCATGCACGATGGCATCCGGGGAAGGAAAAGAAAGGTTGTCGCTTCGCTTCGCAGTTCTTGTTGAATCTATACCAAAGGCCTGTAAATAAACGCCTCCAATTCCTCGTACGCCCTCTCCAGGTCATCGTTGACGATGACAATGTCGTGGACGCCCGGGGTCTCGGCGAAGGCGAGCTCCTTCTCGGCCTGCGCCATTCTCGTCCGGATGCTATCCTCGGTCTCCGTGCCTCTGCCGCGCAAACGTGTCTCGAGCTTTTGAACCGATGGCGGCGCGATGAAGACGTATCGCGCCTCGATGCTGGACTGCTTGATCTGCTTGACGCCCTAATTTTCCATGATTCATCAGCATATGCCCCTCGATGTTTCCTGTGCGAGGGTATTTCGTGGTCATCCCACGCAGCGAAAGATCCGGAGCGGGGGGTCTGGGCAAAAGAGGTTCCTTGGCTTGCTCATGGCAGGCGTACCTCCATCTCGATGTCGAGGACGACGACGCGCCCCTTGCTTGTCTGCTCCTCGATGGTCATCTTGCTGGTGCCGTATCGGTTTGCGCCGTACTTGGCGTGCTCGACGAAGCCGTCCTCGCCGATGAGGCGCTCGAAGTCGGCCATGGGCACGAAGTGGTAGTGCACGCCGTGCTCCTCGCCGGGGCGGGGGCCGCGGGTGGTGTGGGAGACGGAGAGGGCGAAGATGTTTGGGTGGCGCTGGAAGAGGAGGTTATAGAGGGTGCCCTTGCCGACGCCGGAGGGGCCGGAGATGACGAGGGGTCTGCGGTCGGAGGGGGCTGTTTCGCGGGGGGGGGTCAGCGAT
>NIGD01000001.1:3920303-3932667 GCA_003055185.1 Escovopsis sp. TC
GAGAGGGGGGAGCTTTGTTTGCCCTCGTTGAGATCGAAGTGAGTGGTCTTTCTTGAAGCCAAGTGGGAACGTGGTTGAAGATCAGGGCTGTCTTTAGATTTTTTTTTCACCAATCTCCGCGAGTCTCTTGGCGGTGGGTCTTGGTTGTCGGTTGGAATAAGAATGAGATCTGCGTGTTTGAGATGCAGATTTGGGGGAAGAAGGGGCAGGGTCCGCGAGAAAGGGGCCAAGATGGGGCGTTTCGACTAGAGAGAGATTGCGGTTTCGAGTGGGAGTTGAGACGTGAGGGCGTGAGCGTCCGGCGTGAATCCTCCGCCTTGGCGGTTCAGCAGGGACGGGAGGCGTCTGGTGGGTTTTGCACGTGTTCTACTCTGTAGACCCTTTCCAATGACGATGATGACGACGATGATGACGGCAGCGAAGAGGAGAGGAAGAAAGAAGACAGTGAGAGAGAGAGAGATGGGGAGCAACGTCGATGGATGATCCTGCACTGTCCAATTTCTCGCTTCTAGTAGGCACGGAGCAGATTTTCGTGCACTAGGAAGAATGCTAGGGTATGTAGTTAGAGGAAGTGACGGGAATGCTGGCTAGAAGATGATGCCGATGGAGATGGGGATGGTAGAGAGGGAGAGTCTTCAAGAAGAGTGCTGGCTGCTGGTCGTTATCGAATGGATACTGCAAAGGAAATGAGATGCAATGATAGAATGAGAAGAAAAGAATGGGGCCGATGTGAAGTCGTATCCCGAGGGAGACGAGGAAGGATGAGGAGAAGGGGAAGGGATGTGGAGGGGGGGAGAAGAGGCGTGGGAGGGTCTCGGAAGGCGGAAGGCGGAAGACGGTATTTGTTCCCAGTGGGACGGATGGATGGAGATGGTGGATGCACAGGGACGGGGAGAGGACCAGCAGAGCGATGGATGGCGGGTGTATTGGATGGTGGTGGATTGATCAATGGACATGTGGATGAGTGTTGGATCCGTGGGGGAAATGCGTCGACGAGCGAAGGACGAAGAAGGACGACGAACGACGAACGACGACGACAGAAGATGGATGCCTCCAGTCCAGTCGTGCAGCCGCGCATCCGCGACTGGCGGCAACGAGGCGTGCGTGCATGGATGCATCAGGCAAGGAGGAGGAGGAGCAGCAGCAGCAGCAGCAGCAGCAGCAGCATTTTCCCAGTCACCAGTTGCAGGAGATCCCTGAAGGAGGGGTTCCTGTTCCCTTTGTCACCTTGCTGTTCTCCTCACGCCAAGCTCCGCACCCGTTGTCCCAGCTGCAAAGTGTCCCTCGTCCTCGTACGAGTCTGTAGTAAGAGATTCCCGTGTAGTTGTACGGAGTAGGTTTTCGACTGCATCCGCCCAAGGCCCGGTGACGTCAAAAGCAGGCTCGGCAGGCGGCGCAGGCTCGGCAGGCGGCGCAGGCTCGTGCCTCTGGACGCCTCCAGGTGACGGCGCGGGGTGTGCGCGAGCCGAGGCCCGGGGGCCCATCAGGTATGCACTCGTATGATGGATCTTCCAAGTACGGGGCTAGTAGGGGCGGCCATGGTGACGAGCTGGACGATGGGTGAAGCAGAGAGAAAGGATGAGGAAACGAGGAGAAGAGGAGGAGAGGAGGAGGAGGAGGAGGCTCTCTCGCTCTGTGTACGGAGTACCTACATGTACGGACCTGCCCGGTGAAATCCAGGTCGTTCTTGCTGCTTCGGGTGTGCTTCGGGTGTGCTTCGTTCATCCGCGGACCCTTTGCTCGTCGGAGAAGGTGCGTCTGGGAGATCCCGCGCGGGACGCAAGGTTCGAGCCGGATGCCCCTTCCTCGTCCTCCGGGTCCCACATCTCCTCCGCCGCACCTTCCTTGTCTCGCAAGACTGCCAGTAGTACGGAGTAGTACATGTAGTACTCCGTATGTACATACGGAGTCGTCATCCTCATGAGCCACGCATCGTGGAGCCATCTCCACGTCAATGGAGCGCTCCTCGGGTGTCTCTCACCATGTCCCATCCCGCCGCAGGCAATGGATCCTTCCACGAGCACGGGTGGATTCCCATCCCTCGCTTTCCCGTGCCTCGTCTGCCACAGGTGAGTCTAGTATTTGTACGGAGCACGGAGCACGATGGATGACAAGTGGTGACCAGGCCACTGCGCGCTCGTTCTACGGAGTATACGGGCACACACTGCAGGCTCATGAGTGCGTTCCAGCACGAGCAGTCTCGAACCCTTGACAGAGATGGCCGGATTGCGATGCGAATGGATACATGCATCGTGCGCTCCGTGTCCTCGCCCGCTGTCATGTGCATTCCGGGTACATCTAAGTCATATACTTGTAGTACGAGCAGGAAGCATCCAATCTCGCGCGTCACGTGGCTTCGCGAGCTCGCGCGACCCTCCGGCGTGGTACCCGGTCTGACGTCCCTCGAGATGACCTCCTCCTCTTCTTGCTCCTCCTCCTCCTCCTCCTCCTTCTCCTGCTGCTGCTGCTGCTGCTGCTGCTGCTGCTGCTGCTGCTGCTGCTGCTCCTCCTCCACCTCTTCCTCGAGAGGTCAAGTACCCACGCGTCATCACATTCATCCTCGTTGTCTTCTCCTCCTCGTCCCACGCGAGAACATCATGAAGCATCCAAAAGGCTCGAACCGATTTCCACATGAATCACCCCCTTCCAGGATCTACCCCTCCCCTTCCTCACATCGAGTCTTCTCCACGCGGGCCCCAAACGCAGACCCCCCCCCCCCCGCGCCTGTCCTGAGCCTTTTGCTGCTCCTTCTACTCCGTACTCCGTACACGTACTCTTTCCCATCCTCCCCAGAATGCTCATATGCGGAATCCTCAAATCGCATCCTGCGACTCGCACCGCTCCATCGAGCTCCCATATGCTGTCCTCCCCCAAAATAGTGCGCTTTTGTGATCCATCATCTTTCTTGGGTGTTTCCATCCGTGACACCTCCAATAAACCCCATTCACGCGTATGCCGCTCGTACCTCCTCGTCCTCTTGCACATAGGCGATCACAAACTGTGCCGTGCTGACGAGTTGCCTTACCGCCAAGGCCAAGACCGGAAAGATGAAGAAGTGGGTGAAGAAGAAGAAGAAAGATTTCATATCATGCCCCGTTCCGCTCCGTCTAGATTGCAAAATACAAAAGAATTGCATAGCCACACTATGCCTTGCCGCTTTGTCCTCGCCATCGCCGTCCCAGCTCGCTCTCAAGCAGCATCTCCTGCCTTGACTATGAGCCTCGTCCTGTTCCCTTTTGATCCTTTCTTCTTTTCCTTAACCTTGGAACTCCTTCGCGCCGCTCGATTCCCACTTGCCCTCAACGAGCGCCAGGGGGACGATACCAGAGACGTGCATCTCGGGGCCGAAGATCTTGGCGTTGAGCCCGAGCTCCTGTGTCGCCGCCTTCATGTTCTTCAGACCCTCCTGGAAGTTGG
The DNA here is from genome assembly GCA_003055185.1 of Escovopsis sp. TC. Taxonomy (NCBI): domain Eukaryota; kingdom Fungi; phylum Ascomycota; class Sordariomycetes; order Hypocreales; family Hypocreaceae; genus Escovopsis; species Escovopsis sp. TC. Next base: position 3,923,721 of record NIGD01000001.1, read on the forward strand.
GTCCGGCACGGCGCACCCAGATCTGGACGTTGTGCTCGATGAGCTGGGTGGCGTAGTCCCGCAGAGCGCGGATGACACCCTTGAACGTGCTCGCGACGTTGGTGAAGTTGGCGATACCGCCGCCGATGAAGAGGACCTTGCCCTTGTCGCTCATGGGAGCGCGCAGCATCAGGTCGAGAACCGTGCGGGCGTAGTGGTAGGTCTGGGATTCCGTGGGCGCGCCCGAGTACTCTCCGTAGTTGGCGAGCTCATCAGCGAAGCCAGCCGAGGCAATGGCGTCGGCGTACACGACGGAGGCACCGCCACCGGCAACCAGGGTCCAGATGCGACCGGCCGGGTTGAGGACGGTGAGCTTGAGAGAGGCACCCGTCTTGGCGTCGAGGTCGGCGATGTAGGCCTCCTCCTTGCTGAGCTCACGGCCGAAGGGGGCGGGGAACTCCATGGGGGGGCCGGCATCGACGCTGACCTTGTCACCGGAGGCAATGTTGGTGAGGCCCAGGGCGGCAGGGGAACGGGCGATGGCCCACTTGGCACCGCACTCGAAGTCGGCAGTCTGGTCCAGCTTGGCCGCGAGGTCGAGGAAGTGAACCTCGGCCGAGGTGTTCTCCTCGTTGGGGATGACGACCAGGGGGTTGATCTCAAGGTAGGTGAACTGGCAGTCCACATAGACGGCGTACAATCGGGTGATGAAGTCCACCAGGACGTTGTGGACACCCTTGGGGACGTGTTTGAGGAGGACGGCGGCGATCTCGTCGTTGGAGGGGTATTCGGAGAGATCGACGGGGATCAGGAGCTTCTGGGCCTTGGCGTCGACATCGCCGACGTCAACGCCGCCCTCGTGGGTGAAGAGGATCCAGTCGCCCTAGAATCAAAGAGAGGGGACGATTAGACCGCGATGCACGGGAGATGGGAAGAGGAGACGCCTGGCTGGCGACTTACATCACGGACAGAGTTGATGTTGATGTAGTACTCTGTGTCCTGAGGGTGAGGGACGAAAGGCTCGACGAGGAACTGCCTCAAAACGCCCGTCGTGTGCTCAACCTTCTGCTCCTTGCCAGCTCGCTCGGCGATCCAGGCCTTGGCCTCGGGCCAGGCCTTGTTTAGGGCCAGAAGACCGCTCTTCCCTCGGCGCTTGATGAGCTGATCGGGCTTCGCGACGAACCTGGCGCCGGACTGCAGAAGCCAAGAATAGGTGACCTCGGCCTGGTTTAGGACATCCTCGACCTTGGCGTCCTCCGGAAAATACAGGGAGGCCAATCGCGGGGAAGCGTTGTGAGTAGTGGGCGTGGGGAGGGGGCTCGGCTTGATGACAGGAGCCCGGGTGAGGTGGTAGTTGAGAATGGCCTTGCCGTCGGCCTCGAGAATCGACTTGGCAGACATTGTGGATGGAGGTCTGGGGAGGTAGAGACGATGGAGAAGGGCGTCGAGGTCGGGATCTTTAGCAACAATGGGAGTCTCGGATTCCCTGTCTCTGGTCAGTAATGGGGTACGGTCGATGAAGGGATTTGAGGGTTGAACTGAAAGGCAAGAAGCGAGAATTGGAAGACGGACGAGATGCTAGGTCTTGAACAGGTGATGAAAGGAGGAAGGGAAAAGATGAAGGGTCGAATGCTCCTTTGCACGCAGGCTGCAGACAGGAGGATGTCGTCGGTCCAGGGTCAGGCCAGGCGAAGTAGGGGAGGGGGGAGGGGGGGCACAAGCGTCCGCAACAAGTGAAGTGGGGGCAGTGGTGATTTATTCAACATACCGCCTGGGTGAGATTTGGGAGAGCAAGGAGAGACCACGAAGTCGAAGCTCAATTGCGAACGCGTTCGGGAGAGGAGATACGGGGGTGAAGGGGGCGAGAATAAAGAGGGGAGGCAGACGCAATGGATGGATCAATGTATGGGAAGACGGCAGAAAGAAATCGAAGAGGCAGAGGTGGATGGAATGAATGGAATGGGATGGATTCAGGATGGACGACTTGCAGCCTCTCGGACCAAAATTTGGGCGGCGAGTCGAAACCCCACGGCGCAGGTCGGAGCAGGAGGGGTCGGAGGTAGAGGCTACAAGGCGGTAGGTACCTGGACCTCTGGACTCGGAGCTCCAAGGGAAGAGGGAGGGGGGGAAGAGGCGGGGGCGGACTGAGTGCGAGTAGCGCGGGGACGTCCACCGCCGGAGGCGCAGGGAGGATGGAGTGGTCGGTCCCGCAGGTTACAGGAGGGCATACTCGTACTACAGGCGCAGTGTCAATAGCGGAGAAATTGGTCCGTACGGGTACCTACTACTAGTAACTACTACGGAGTAGTACTCCGTACATCTGTCAGTACGGAGTACTCGTACATCTGGAAATGCATCGGGAGCGAGCAAGCGAGGGGAGGAAGGCAGGATCCAGACCGGTGATGGAAAGCGCGAGTCTGGCCGCTCCTGCGTTTCCCCGGACTAAGAGGGTAGAGATCCCAGGTACTCCGTAGTACGGAGTAGGTAGTGTTCGCACTCGTACTCGTACTCGTACGTCGCCGAATACGGGGTTCCTCTGTCATCTCGAGTGCGAATGCGAGTACGAGTACGAGCACACACAGAGAACATGGAATGACCAGATCATCCTCCATGCAAGAGCTCCAGGGCTCTCCATTCCAATGGTGGATGTCCCCGTGGAATCAATGAGATCCATGATCCGACACCAGAAACCTTTGGGGCAATGCGAACCCTGGAGGCTTTGGCCCATGGAAGCTGGGGAGGCCCCGGCCACTCGACCGGCTACTTGCCCGGTATGAGCCCAGCCACGCTAGCCGGATCGGTGCCGGACGATGATGGAGTTGTTGAGGCACGGTGCCGGCGCCTCCAGCTCCCACCGAGTCCAGCTCCCGGCAGCGGCAGCGGCCTCTGGCGGAGACCAAGTGCAAGTCGAGGCCCATTCCAGCGATGGAGATGGAGGCTCCGGAGAATGGACGGCTCGCCGATGAACTGATGCATGGATGACTTCCATAGTACGGAGTAGGTACTGCCGCATCCTGACGCAGCATCGCCGCAGTGATCGAGTGGGATGGGATGGATCCATCCACATGTGAAGCAGGTATCGATTGGGAGGGCCACAGCGCCGTCCGAGAAACGAATGCGAGTACGAGACACCCATCCGTCGTCGGAAGGAAAAAAGGGGGTCTTCGAATGATCCCTCCTTCCATTGCGATCCTCGGACTGTACTCCGTACTCGCACGAGTACCAGTACTCCGTACTCCGTACTCGTACTCGTACCACGGGCAGTTGTCAGCCCAACAACACGCAAAAGCTTTGGGGAGCTTCATCTCTTTGTTGTGCGGGCGCCGCTTCAGGGCAGAGCAAGGCTGCAAGTGAGAAAGGGTGGAGGGGCAGGAGGGGCAGACCCGCGAGCCAATCAGCGCCCCAACGCCGGGGCCCAGCTGAGCCCACTGTCTCAGGCACCACGAGTTAGCGGCCTCCCATCTGCCCAGCATCCGGTAACGGTACTTGATCTAAGTACGAGTACTCAGTACTGGTACTATCCGGGAGCGCGACCCGTGCGCCGTCACCGGATGGCGACCCTGTTCCTGCTCTCGGATTCGGATCCATGGATCCCTCACTCGGACGGAGCAGTGCGAGTACTTAGTAGTAAGTACTCCGAACACCAGTACGAGTACGGAGTACGAGTCCAGGCGGCCCGGGTCCATTCGGCGGCGGACCGGAGAGCCTGGACGGGGGCTTTCGGACGGGGACTTCCAGGCACAGGGATCCAGGCCCGGGTTCCATCCGAGTCCACCCATCCAATCCAATCCATTCCAACCATTCCAACCCTCCCGGAGACTACGAGTAGTACGGAGTACTGCCTCGAACCCTGCGCGACGACTCACCCGGATTCGCAAGACTCGGACTGGATCTCGAGCAGTAGGTGCCTATTGCAGCACGATGGCGAAACGTCGTGTCAAGAGCGTCCAGTCCTCATGGATGTCTCGCTTGGATCCATGACAGGGACATCCATGGATCAGGGTACATGTACGGAGTACGGAGTACGGAGTACTCCGCACTAGTACTCCGTAGGGCAAGCCGTGCTCTCTCGCTCCTTCCGAGTCCTTGCCACAGGTCCTCCGTCAGGCGGTGGCAGAAGGAGCCTCCCTCCGACTCGTCTGCGCCCGAACAATGCCCATGTACTCCGTACTCCGGAGGTACTCCGTACTCCGTCCTCGTCTCGTACTTGTACCCCCTCGACGCTCCCGGAGACACTGGCACTAGTACTCTGTACTACTCCGTACCTCCTACCTCTGTAGTACGGAGTACATAGTACTCCGTACTAAGGTAAGAGACTCCTCGCTCTGAGTGTCCCAGGAGCCCGCCGGCTGAGGTAGACGCGCCCGGATTCTGGCGCTACTGTTGCACCATCCGAGGTCGCGGGGACCTTGCGAAGGCGCAGCGCACGCCGGGACTTGCTCTCACGAACGAGCACGGAGGGAGTACGGAGTACTGCGTACTACTGCGTACTGCGGAGTACTCGTACTCATACTCCGTACATGTACATGTATCAGAGGTGCCAGAGGTCCCGCCCAAGTCTCCGCTACCTCTTTGGTGGGGCCCCGGCCGTGCTCCTGTTGGGAGTCGGTGCTTTCCATGTCCTTGCTGGCCTCCAGCTCGACTCCCGTACGGAGTACGGAGTACATCAATGATGTATCCGAAGCAGCCTCGCCCAAGACCCAACACTGGATCCTCCTGGCACTGTCCGGCCTCGATACTCCCACTGCGGTAAGTGGCCGTACTCGCCTGGTACCGATACCGCGGCCTTGCCTCACCTCCAATCCCCTTCCCGCCCCAATTCTTTTTCCCACTGGCCTCCATCACGCCGGATGCAATCCATGGATCGATCCAACGACGTCCCTCCTTCGGCCTCGCCCCTCCATCTCGCCCCTCCATCTCCCAACTCCCGCTTCTCCCCTCCACTGCCATCCTCCATCCCGATTCCCACTCACACGTCCAGCTCCCCGTCTCAGCCTTTGGCCATCGATCCAGGCTCAATCTCCTGAAGCTGCGTCTTTGTACTCGTACGTGCCGTCTCTCCCCTCGCTCTCCGTCTCTCTCTCATTCGTCTCTCTTCCTTTTCCCCTTCTACTCCTCCTCGACCCCTGGCCTCTTCCCTCTTCCTCTTCGCAACAGCGCAAGCGACTTGACTTACTCCGTACATCGATCCATTCTAATATCAAGGCCAGCAGGTCATCAGAGTGAGTGCTAGAAGCCATTGCTCCCGTTCAACCTCCTGTCCTCCCATCTTCATATCTCTCCCTCCCTCTCTCTCTTTCCCTGGTCTTGCTCTCCATTGCCTTTTCCTCTCTCTCTCTCTCTCTCTCTCTCTCTCTCTCCTTGCGACTACGCGCGTTTCTTTCTCGCCGCCCGCCATCGTTCGAGTAGCTGACCGTTGCTGCCGTCTCGACTCCAGGGGCTCCACTAGTCGTCTCTCGCGAACTCTGAATCCATCCCACGGGCGGGCCTCACTCCTCCTTCCATCATGTCTCCAACTGCTGTTCCTGCTGGCGCCAGCGCCGGCTTGTCGGCCAACGACAAGATCCAGCGATTTGCTGCTCCCAGCCGACCCCTCAGCCCCCTGCCATCCCACTCGCTCTTCAACGGCAAGACCCGATGCCTTGTCTACGGTCTCCAGCCCCGAGCCGTCCAGGGCATGCTGGATTTCGACTTCATCTGCAAGCGAAAGACCCCCTCCGTCGCCGGCATCATCTACACCTTCGGTGGCCAGTTCGTCAGCAAGATGTACTGGGGAACCAGCGAGACCCTGCTGCCCGTCTACCAGCAGGTCGACAAGGCCATGAGCAAGCACCCCGATGTCGACGTCGTCGTCAACTTCGCCTCCTCCCGAAGTGTCTACAGCTCCACCATGGAGCTCATGGAATACCCCCAGATCAAGACCATCGCCATCATTGCCGAGGGTGTTCCCGAGCGAGTAAGTCGTCTTTCCGGGTGGAAGCAGGTTCTGCTTGTGAGGCACCTTGGATGAGTTGCTAATTCTAGCTTTCTTTGTGATGGTTAGCGAGCTCGTGAAATCGCCCACGTTGCCAAGAAGAAGGGCGTCACCATCATTGGCCCCGCCACCGTCGGCGGCATCAAGCCCGGCAGCTTCAAGATCGGCAACACCGGTGGTATGATGGACAACATCGTCGCCTCCAAGCTATACCGCAAGGGCTCCGTCAGCTACGTCTCCAAGTCCGGCGGCATGTCCAACGAGTTGAACAACATCATCTCCCAGAACACCGACGGTGTCTACGAGGGCATTGCCATCGGTGGTGACAGATACCCCGGAACCACTTTCATCGACCACATGCTCCGTTACCAGGCCGATCCCGAATGCAAGATCTTGGTGCTCCTCGGAGAGGTCGGTGGTGTCGAAGAGTACAAGGTCATCGAGGCCGTCCAGTCAGGCGCCATCACCAAGCCCATCGTTGCCTGGGCCATCGGTACTTGCGCCAGCATGTTCAAAACCGAGGTCCAGTTCGGTCACGCTGGCTCCTTCGCCAACTCTCAGCTCGAGACCGCGGCCACCAAGAACAAGTCCATGCGCGACGCCGGCTTCTACGTCCCCGACACCTTTGAGGACCTCCCCGCCCTGCTCAAGGAGGTCTACGACATGCTCGTCAAGGAGGGCACCATTGTCCCCGAGCCCGAGCCAGTCGTCCCCAAGATTCCCCTCGACTACTCTTGGGCCCAGGAGCTGGGCCTCATCCGAAAGCCCGCCGCCTTCATCTCGACCATTTCCGACGATCGTGGCCAGGAGCTTCTGTACGCCGGCATGCCCATCTCGGACGTTTTCAAGGAGGAGATTGGCATCGGTGGTGTCATGTCGCTCCTATGGTTCCGTCGCAGACTCCCCACCTACGCCTCCAAGTTCCTCGAGATGGTTCTCATGCTTACCGCTGACCACGGTCCTGCCGTGTCCGGTGCCATGAACACCATCATCACCACCCGTGCCGGAAAGGACCTCATCAGCGCCCTGGTCTCCGGTCTGCTGACCATCGGATCCCGATTCGGTGGTGCCCTCGACGGTGCTGCCGAGGAGTTTACCAAGGCCTTCGACAAGAACCTGAGCCCTCGCGACTTCGTCGACGGCATGCGCAAGGCCAACAAACTGATCCCCGGTATCGGCCACAGGATCAAGTCCCGGAACAACCCCGACCTGCGCGTCGAGCTCGTCAAGGAGTACGTCATTGCCAACTTCCCCAGCCACAAGCTCCTCGACTACGCCCTCGCCGTGGAGACCGTTACAACTTCGAAGAAGGACAACCTGATCCTCAACGTCGACGGTTGCATCGCCGTCTGCTTCGTCGACCTGCTCCGCAACTGCGGCGCCTTCTCTGCCGAGGAGGCCGAGGACTACCTCGGCATGGGTGTCCTGAACGGTCTCTTCGTCCTTGGCCGAAGCATTGGTCTCATTGCCCACTACCTCGACCAGAAGAGGCTGCGAACCGGCCTCTACCGTCACCCCTGGGATGACATCACATACCTGCTGCCCAACCTCAGCGAGGGCCGGCCCGGTACCGAGGGCAGAGTGGAGGTCCAAATCTAAAAGCCAGTGGATGGAGAAGCATGCGAAATGGGGAGATTTGGCGGGGCACATGATGCAAAATGACACTTTCATGCAGGGTCTTGGATGGGAACGAGGGAGATTTGTACTGGGCCGACCACATGGTGTTTTCCAGCGGGGAATGGCTACCTACGGACGATCATTCGATGACAATAGACAAGTTAATGCACAAATGTAGAGACGTCCAATTTGAGGTCCGTCAAGATCCTCGAGGAGTACGAGTGTTCTTGAATGCGCCATCAGGGGCGATCGGCGTGCGTGATTGACGGCGAGACCATGCGGTTAAGCGTTGCAGTGAGCAAGGTGAAGATCACGTGACTCTTATCGTTCCCCGCGAGGCTGCTTCTTGCAAGACGATATCGACCTCTTGCGACGAACAATCTCGAAGTGCTCTCGCGACATTGCATGTTGGAGCAACAGCCTTGCGCTCATCTGATCTCGAAGCGGCGCCCGTGTTCGATCGCTGTGAGCGGCACCCCCTTCCCTTTTCTCGTGCGTCTCCCATCTCAAGGATGGCGCCCCCCCCCAAAGAGCACGCAATACTGACAGCGCGGTGCGTACATGTAGAATCATACTCCACATAGACACTCGCGCCTTGTCTACCCTAGGACCTCGAAAACGAAGACGTGGCGGCGAGACTCAGGGAGAACGACGGGTCCCGAGGAGATCACCGAAGGAAAAGAGGACCAGGGGAACGCAAGCCCGAGAAGTGAAAAGTCGAGGCCCTTGAGGCGACGATCGGAAGAGAGCTACAGGCGCGAAAGCCGGGGCGGCTGAGAGCAGCATACGGAGGACGAGACGACGGGCACAAAGCGACGGACGGTAGCGACCGACACATCGAGCGGGGGAACCATTGCCGGCGAAAAAAAAGGACTGCGAAGGTGGGAAAATCCCACTGTTGGCGGCGCGCGCACGGGCAAGGAGCCGGGTCCGACGAAGCACAAACTCCTCCGGGCGAGAGAAACCCGACGCAGCACATCCAAGCACGACCCCGCACCGCCCACGACCCAAGCCCTCCCGAATTCAGCACCGCTTCCCAAACCAGAACCAGACAGAGGAGGGAAAAAAAAAAAAAACGAGGAGATCCTCCGGACCCCCCAGCATGTCCTTCTTCCGCATCACCCTCCACCGCTCGGCCATCGGCCTGCCGGAGCGCACGCGCGGCGTGCTCGCCGCGCTGGGCCTCCGGCGGCGCAGCCAGGTGGTGTTCCACCCGGTGAGCGCGCAGTTCGCGGGCATGATCATGCGCGTGAAGGAGCTGGTGCGGGTGGAGGAGGTGGCGGAGCGGAAGAGCAGGGGGGAGGTGAAGGCGGAGAGGACGCCGGAGAGGGGGTTCTGGGTGGAGAGGAGGGTGAGGAGGATGGAGTAGGGGATGGG
>NIGD01000001.1:3937307-3969047 GCA_003055185.1 Escovopsis sp. TC
GGGGGGGGGGGGGGGAAGTCGCAGCCCGGCTCTCGTCCAACCGCAAAGCCCAGCATCGGGAAGGCGCCATCTCTCCCGTACTCCGTACATACGGAGTACCTCCTCCGTCCTTTCCCACAGCACACACTCTCCCATACTGCACTGAGCACACCGGGCGCACCTGCCACACACATCCTGTCCAACCCAGCTGAGGCCCCGGTCTCCCCTTGTCTCTCCAATGGCACTCGCGGTATCCCTGGTTGCCCGCAAGTCCCAGTCGCTAGAGACAAAAGTACATTTTGTCTTTTTCGCAGCGCAAAGCTGACACGCGATCGCGCATATCTCAAGAGCAGGCTACATCACTTCCTACGCCGCGCTACCGGTGAGATACCTCCCTCCGTTTGCCAGGGCCCAACTCTCCGGGCCCTGAAAATTCTCCCCGATCGGCTTCTCCTCCGCTTTCGAGTCGGCCGCGAAAGAAGGGGGAGGGAAAAGAACGAAGACAAGAGACACACGACGCGACTCTCCAGCCTCATTCATACAGGTACAGATATCATCCACTCATTCATATCGCGTCGCCACCTCCTTCATTCACATCCACTCACTGATCAAGTCATCCAAACTCCCTTCTCCCATCTTCCACCCCCACGAATCCGCACACTCCAGTGTCGTCAGCTCCAACTACGGAGTATAGTGTTCTTGATAAAAAGGGTCAAAAGGTAGGGACATCGCGATCGGGATAGCGTTCGTTGATTTAGTACTAGGGCTATCTAGGCTAGAGGGGGTATTTGTATATAGGATACCGTCGGGGTATAGCTAGCACAGCTAATTTAACCTGATTTAGGCTATAAGTAGCGTTCCTGTAGTATTACTCTTATGTAGCGTTAATGCCTTATTCCTATACCCTTTTAGATTATATACCCTCTAGCTGTAATATCTATCTAGCTTCCTATTGTAGCTAGGTTAGCTGCGCGTTCCTACTAATACACCCCTTTAGATAAGCTTCTTTTGCGAATCTAGTCTGTTAAATAAGGAAAAGGAAGGAATGTAATAATGCTATTTGTAAAACAATCTAAGCATCTTTAGTAAGCTTTAAGTAAGAGAGGAAGGAAAGACAATAGGAAATCCTGCTAATCTTATAATATCTTAGGTTTAACGACCCTTAGTGTTTTCTACCTTTTTAGAGACCTTTTCTAGGCTCTATTTTCTTTATTTTAGAGACCCTTTCTAGGCTTTATTTTCTCCTCTAGCTCCTTCTCTTTTAGCTAGTCTTAGAGACTAAGCTTCTTTACGAAATCGAGCTACGCTTATAGTATAAGTGCCTTTGTAAGCTTGTCTACTAGTGTCTCTTTTGTTAAGATCTATTTAAACAAGACAGTTCCGTTCTCTTTTACCTCTTATAGCTAGTGCCTATGTATATTAACATGCTAAAGCTTCGTCTATATCTTTTAATAGTCGTTAATAATAAGCTTAAGCGTATTAAGGTTATTGTACTAAAGCACTGCTAAGTTTCTAATCTTAATTCTTATTTCCTTAAGCTGCTAGCTAAGAGCAAGACGTTCTTTTGCTATAAGTAAGAGAGCTAACAATTTAGCTTCTATCGATAAGGTAGTTACAGTATCTTATTAAGAAGCTTTTTACTTAATTAGGCCTCTATATATTATAAAGACAAACCCTTAAGACAACCTCCTCGTCTCCTTATTATCCGCGAATAAAGCATCTAACAATAAGAATAAGGCATTTGCTTTTTCCTTTACTGTATAGTAGATCGATCAGGCCTAGGTATAGTATACGTATTCTAACACCCCTTTAGCTAAGTACGTGTAGTATCTTAACGGATTCTTTATAAATTAAGCTAATTTAGCTACTATAAACGTAATATTAATTCTTGTAAGGTATAATAGGTAGAGGATAGTGCTAACGAGTAACGTATAGTAGTGTATCTCTGCCTCCGTTGCTTTCCCTTTATATAGGTAGAAGGCTTTCTTTAGCAGCAGTGCCTTTAGCGATCGTCTTTCTTCTTTCTCTAGGCAGCCTAGAACAAATTTCTAGGCTGCTATAGAGATGTACAACTCCTATAAGAGCTATATCTCCTTTGTCTCTTTGTTTCTAATGATTTTAAGACTAAGGAACTATTTTAACTTACCTAGATCTTTTACCTTAAAGCTAGCCTTAAGCGTCTAGTCTAGCCTCTTAAAGGCATACTAGTCCTTCTTATTGTATATTACGACGATGTTATCGACGAAGAAGAAGATTAGAATTCTCTTCTTCTAGAAAATATAACTGTCCTTTTAGCATTAGTTATAGCCCTAAGATTAGAAGAAGGTTAAGATAGTCTTAAACTAGAGCTTTAGGGCTTAGCGGAGACTATACAGAGCCTTAAGGACCTTAAGGCAGGTACTAGGCTTAGGGAATCCTAGAGGCATTGTATAGTACACCTCCTTATCTAGGTTAAGGTTTATATTTAGGAATGCGTTAACGACGTTATACTAGTGTGTCTCTTAGTCTATTTTACAGCAGAGGGCGTAGAAAAGTTAGAAAAAGCTTGCAGTAAGGGTTACTGCGTATATTTCCTAAAGCCCTTCCTCCTAGAAGTCTCTTCTTGCTATAAGCTACGCTTTAAATTAAGAAACAAAGCCCTTCTCGTTAAGCTTATAGGTATATACCTATTTAAAGGGAATTAATCGTTTAGTAATTAAGATTTCTTAGATTAGCTTCTTAGTAAAGGTTCTTATAGTTATCTACCTATCGATCTTAATTCTTATTGCTTTAAGCTACTTAGAAGCGAATTAGCTTTAACGTGCTTTAACAAAGTGCTTTAAGGGGCTTAGGAAACTATCGATATAAAGCCTATAGCTTAGGGCTATCGTAAAAGCTATTAAGAATGCTCGGAAACGCTTAGCTTTGCTAATTTTAATCTCTCTAGCTAGATCTCTACTCCCTCTCTTTCTAAGTAAGTGCTCTTTAAGGTATTCTATTAGATTAAAAGGGTCCTTAACGTTAACGAGGTACTAAGCTTGTGTAGCTTTCTGTCTTCTTCTGCCTTAACCCCTATAAGCCCTATAAAGACAAGGACTTTATAGTTAGAAGCTAAAGTTAATAAGGCCGTATACTAAGCTAGCAGGAGTGCTGCTTTCCTCCTTGCTTAGCAGGCCGTAATCCCCTTCCCTATAATAGAGAAAAGGAACTTAGCCTTAGTTATTTTCCTGTTCTTTAGGTTGTTTAATTCGATTAAGCTAATAAGGCTTAAGATTAATTATCTTAGCTAATTCGAATAGCAGTGCTTATAGCCTCGGAGGCAGCGGAGTAAGCGATCTAGGGCCCTAAATATCGTCTTCTTAGGTCTCTTTTAGCTCTGCTTAGTGCCCTAAGGGGTCTTTTAGCGTTAAGGAGCCTCTTAATAAAGATAATAAAGAAGCTAGGTTCTTAAGATCGCTCTAAGTATAAGAGAAATCTAATAAGGACCCTCCCTTCGAGATAGCTTTATAAGTTACACCTACAGGGGCTCTAGGGGCTCTAGAAGCTTCTATAGCAGCCTCGCCGTAACTTACAGTGACCTCCTAAGGCACGTGATCTAGGCTCGGGCTATCTCTTTCTTCTCTCTTTAGCTAGGCTTCCTAATTTCTCTTCCTTTTATTATTATTAGGAGCCTTAATTAAGCTATTTAAGCCTCTTAAATTAATTAAGCTAGCCGGGCTATTCGAATCAATCTGCCTATTTAAGCTATTCGAGCTAGCTAAGCTATTCAAGCTAGCCGGGCTAGGGACCATCTAGTCTAGGCTATCGCCTAGAGAGTCTAAGGCTATCTAATCTATAGCGTTGTATGTATAGGTATTTCCTAGGCCTTAGAGATCGCGATAAGGGGCTCCTAAGCCCTAGAGATCGAAATAGGTGCTTCCTCTAGAGCTTTTAACGAATTTAAGCTAACTAATTAGTATACTAGCTCCTTAGTTAACCTTATACTGCTCTAGCGGCTCCGCTAGGCTTGTTAAGGCGTTAGAGATATTATAAGCCTTTATTGTCTTTAGCGTCTAGTAGGCGTACTCCTTAAAGCTTTCTGCTTCCTGTTCTTAATCTAGATAATAAACGACTAACTTATTGAACTGTATATTAGCTGATTTAACGACCTTCCTTGTGCAAAGAGAAAGCACCTAGATTACGTATTAGGTAGACAACTTATATTCTACGAGATAGCTAATGTAAGCTTTAGGTTAGAAAGAAGAGAATTTATAGGAATTCTTAAGGGCTTTAAGGGCTTTTGTCCTTATAAGGTATGCTATACATCTAAAGACTTATAAATAGCTAACTTTAGGTTTTAGGGCTTTAAGAAGGTGCAAGAAGCTTAGATTTGCCTTCCTTATCTAGGACTACTAACGCTTGTATAGCGTGATCTATTAGCTCTTGCCTTAATCTTAGGTTAGTGTGCGATTAAGAAGGTATACCGTAGCACAGAAAACGTCTAGCTAGAGCTCTTTAGGTAGGTTAGCATTAAGCATTATAACCCTTGCTCTTTCCTTTACAATAAAAGCTAATCGCTTAGCGTAGCTATTTTGCTAAAGAGTTAATAGAAAGGATAATTGTATAATAGTACCTTCCTTTGCGATCCCTTTAATCTTTTAGTATAAAAAGAAGGCCTGCTTATTATCTAACTATAAGACCTTTATCTACTAATTAAAATAGGTCTATAGCAAGTCTTAGAGTCTTGCCTTTGCTGCCTTAATTTTAAGCTTCTTCTTAAAAGTATAAAAGAACTAGAATCTTATATTTATATAAGTAAAGATAACCTAGTACTAGTCTCTTAAGTATACTAGTACTTCGTAGTATTAGAGATCTACGCTTATAGCTTCTCCTACCCCTTATAGAAGCACTTAAGGAGCTTAGCGAGATATTTAGCGGTAAGCTTTCCTAGTTACGTATACCTTATATTTATAGGTTATAAGGCTAGTTATCTTAAGCCCTAGGAGGGTTCCTGTAGCTTCCTTAAGAGCCTTCTAACTAATATGCCTTAGCCGACGGTACTAGAGATCTCTAGCGTTGCGAGCTAGATGCCTTAGGCCTTAGGATTCGATTTCCTTGCCTACAGCTGCTAACGAAAACACTAGGCTAGACCGCTTTTCTAACTTTATTAAGCCTTCTGAATTTAAGCGAGACAACTTTATTAAGAAAGGGATCATGCTTGCTTCTATAGCTCTTGCTGCCTTAATCTAGTTTACTAACTTTAGTGTACAGCAAGCAATAATATACTACTTATAGTTATAATTAAGGACAAGCTTAGTAAGCACCTTCTATAACTCTTTGTATATAATCTAACTGTTTAAAGTATCTTAATAGAAGCTGTTCTTTTTAAATAGATACATTAAGACGATGTTAGTATATATACTAGGTATATAGTATGCCTCTAAGACTACTACTAACTAACTAGAATTAACCTTAATAATAGCCTCTCCTTAGCTAAGTAGCTTAAGGGATAAGTCGCTAGCTTTAATAACGTCTCTATATCCCTAGACGAAGGACTTAGGTAGGAAGAAGTTAAGGTTATTAAAGATATTAGTGTTAGACCTAAAATTAAAGATTATAGCATTTCTTATTATAAGATTATCTTCTTCTTTTTCTTTTGCTGCTATATTAAGAACGTAGATAGCAACGTTGCTAACCTTAGCAAGGCCTTAGCTCTTAATTTAAACAATTTCCTTGTCTTTAACTGCTTTAGCTGCCTTAGACTTAGTGCTATTAGTACCTTTCTTCTTTTGCTTCTTTTTCTTTAAAGGATCTAAGGAAGCTAGCTAGGACAAGGCTAGAGTAGTTATCTTAACTAGCTTCTTAATCTTATTTAGCTATGCCTTTATAGCTATAGCTTCCTCTTTGTAAGTCTTAAGTCTCTTCTTTAGAGCTTCTTTCTTTTTCTTTTAGAGCTTAAAGGTTATGTTATACAGTTATAGATCACATAGGCTGGACTTAGGGACTTGAATAACGTAGGGGTAAGTGTGTATATTGTGTAGACTCTACTCTCTCTTCCTTCTTTTAAGAGTAGGCAACCTTTAGTATACCCTTTGGACTCTGTCTCTGTACGTCGGTGCTTACGGTAACGCTACCTCTGTACTTAGACCTTCCGGTCCTTAAGTGCCCTGTACGGCCGTTAGCAATACTTATCCGGAGGTCCGGAAGAGGTCCTACGATCCGTACCTTCTTACACACCCCCTTAGTTAATAAGGGTATTTGTACTCCGTTAACTGCTCGTATACTCTAAATCGCTAGTGTTAAGGTTCCCTTTCTTTTAGGACCTCGATTTTCTATATGTTAAGGCTTACTCTTCGGTGTAATTTACCTCCTTTAAGATCCCTCTCTCTTAATTAGTCGGTTTAACCTCCTTTTAAGGGCTCTCCTTAAACGACTCTCCTTTTAGCCTTAATTAAGTAAATTAATCCTCCTGTGCGTATAGGCACGTGCCCTTAGCCTGTTTAAGCGTTTAAGTGTTGTTGTTGCGGGGCTCTCTCTAGCCCTTCCTTTTCCCTTGTTCTTTATCATCTTTAAGGGCACCTTTGTACTCGTCTTTAAGCTTATTTGCATAACTGTGCCCCGCCTTATCTATTATCTCGTTAATTAAAGTAGGTCTTGTAGCAGTGTTTAATCGAGGGGTTGCATCGCTGTTTAATTTAGTAGGTTGTTAGCTAATTCTTGTATTCTAGGCTTTTTCCTTATTATAAGTCCTCTGCCTTTGTTTAAAAAACAAGGGGGTTTATACCCTTCTCCTCTTAAGATTCGCGAGGCTCTGTATTTGTCCCCTTTTTGAGTAGTCTGTAAAACCCCTTAGCTGTTTCCTTCTCGTATTCGTTAAAGGTTAAGCGTGCTAGCTTAAGACGCTCTTTCTTCCTTTTTGCGATCTGTTTCCCTACTTGCTTTTAAAGGGGGGTTTTATAAGGCTGTGCAGCGTTCTATAGCTTTAGGAGATCTCGTTTCTCCTTCTTTAGTATAGCCTACTTAACGCTCTAAATCGCTAGATCTAGCTAGCTTTAATTTTAGCGATTAGGTTTATTCTAATATTAAGTCTTTGTAGGACGATCGTCCTTCTTTTCTCTGTCCCTCCCCTAAATAAGTTTAGGATTAGGATATCGTAGACTTAGTTAATAACTAGATTAAGAGTCTAGCCCTTAAAGCTAAAGACGAGGTCTTTAAGTTATATAAGGATAAGGAAATAGAAGATAGAGAAGAAGAAGGAGAGAGTAAGGCAGAGACCTCTTCTTCCTTAAGTAAGGAGTCTAATAAGGACAGTAACAGTGCTGGTAAGGGCCCTGTACCCCTTAAGTCTCCCCTTTAGGTATATCTTCTCTTCCTTTGTTTTCCTTTCTTGTCTTACTAAGTGTTTCCTTTAAGCGGAGGGATTCTTATGTAGCTAGAAAGCTAGTAGGGCAAGTGCTCTACCCCCTTAATTCCTATTCTTGTAGGTCCCTTCGTTTAAGGTTGCCGCTTGCTAAGAAATTAAATCGCCCCTTAAGCTAGATCCCTAATTATGCTTACAAAGAGCTGGATTTGCGCCCTCCTGCCCTGCCTCCCCCTCCTAAAGGTAAAGCCTTTGTTTAGGCTAGGGCTTGTAATGTAAGCGATAAGAGCTTTATTCCTCTTAGCAAGGAGGAGATAGAGGACATAAGAGTCTAGATTATAGAACGTATTAATAAATTAAAGGGGAATTGTGTAGGTATTAAGGTATGTTTCTTTGTTCTTTGTGTTTAAGAGTTCGTGAACTGATTTTAAACTAGACCGAGGACGAGGAGAGCTTCCTTATTTAGCAGCACGAATATCTTAAGTAGGCAATATTAAAAGCCTTACTCTTTAGCGTTCCTTAGGTAGTTACCTGTCTAAACGGTCTTTCTTTTCTTCTTTAACTTTAGCGATTTCTTACGTTGTTTAATCCTTTGGTCTTGAACGCTGCTTAGGTTAAGTCCCTGCCTAAGTTAAAAGCTGCGTTAAAACCTAAGGCTAAAGGGCTTGCCTCTGCTCTTTAAAAATTGCTGCTAACTTGAACAAAGAGGAATACCTCTTTTAAGCTAGTCTTAAAAACGACTCCTTTAAAGCGTCTAGCCCCCCTAGCTACTCCGTGATCTTCTCGTAAGCGCTAAGCCTTAGGAAGTTAAGGTTCTGTTTCTTAGGTTCGTCGTTCTCCTTTAATCTTAGTTTCTAAGGAATCTATAGATAAGATGCTTCCTTAGCTTGTTAACGATTAGGAGAACTTTATGTATAATAAAAGGAAAGCTGTAAAGCAGGCTAGGTAGGCGGTTAGTAACGCTTTTTAATACCCTTGCATTAGCTGCGTTTAGGCTCTTGCTGCTGGCTAAAAATTTAACTTCTCTCGTTGCTGCGTCTTAAGCGTTAGCTCGCTTTGCTGCTGTAACTACGCTTTAGGCAACTCTTGCTGCGATGTGTATATATATCCTCTCTCTGCTTTGCTATGTATTAAGCGTTAACCTTATTTTTAGTCCTTTAATGTACTGCTTTATCCTCGACATAGTAGTTAAGAAGCTTAGTAACAACGATCTCCCGGTAAGCTCTCTGTCTTCTTGCTTTATGTAAAGACGAGTTTAACTTTATTTTCTAAGGGGTAAAGGCTCTTGCGGGTTAGCTTAAGGACATCGTCTAGTTCGAGATCGATGATCCGGTGCTCCTTAGTCCTCTCGATTATAAGGATCCTAAGGCTAAAGATCTTGCTATAGCTAAGGGCTACGCCGCTTATACTAAGGGCATGCAGGAGAAGATTATGAAGTATCGTGCCGTTAGCAAGATAGAGTAAAGGATACGCTCCTTTGTTTCCTTAATAAGCCTTCTATTGCTCTTCTACTAAGCTATGTTGCTCTATTTTCTTTATTTTCGAGGTTAAGATTAGCTGCGTATAACCTCTGTCTTGTACAATCTCCTGCTTTTAAGCTAGCTTAGGCCTTTCTTTTTAATATATTTTTGCTTAGCAATTCTCTTATGTTTAAGAGTGCTTGGAAATGCTTAAACCTCTGTTTTGTAAGTAGCTTTGTAAGCCTATCCGCTAGCATATCTCGCGATAGCATAAACTAAATGTCTATAGCATCCCTTCTGTACTCTTGCTAGGCCTATATCGCTTAGATTTCTATATGCCTTAATCTTGTATTTACTCTTCTAGAGTCTCTAATAACGAGGCGTATAGTCTAGAGATTGTTATACGCAATAGTAAACCTTTCTCGTAGGTTAAATCTTATCTTATTAAAGAGGCGCTTAATTGTATAGGTCTCTTTTGCGACTTGGTTTAAAGCGAGTAACTTAGCCTTAGTGCTTAATGTTGTTACCGTCTCTTAACGAGTAGCATTCTAGAGTATTAGGCTTCTATAGAGGGTTATAATATATCCTTGTAAGGACTTCTTAGTCTCTTTGTTATTAGTAAAGGAGGTATTACTGCTTGCTGTAAGGACTCTTATATCTCTGATCCCCCTGTAAACGAGTAAGGTTCTCTTCTACGTATAGAGGTATTTGATCGTCTAATTAGCTGCCTTGTAATGCTTGTCTCTTAGATTGATAAGGAAGCGCGATAATAGCGAGGCTGCGTATAAGATATCCGGTCTTGTTATAACAGCGGCATAGAGGATAGACCTTATTTTCTCTTAATAGAGCTTAACTAACTCTTTTGTAGCCTTAACTTCTGTCTTTTTAAGTGTTAAAGATAATAGGATCAGCACAGAAGGTTAACGTTTCCTGTCTACGAGGTTAAACCTTGTAGCTACCTTCTTAATGTATAAGTTAAGCGAGAGGTAAATCTTCTGCTCTTCTTGTACTCTTATAAGCCTAATTCCAAGGAACTATTCTACGTTTCCCTTATTATGCATCTTGTATTTAGCTTAGAGACCTTTGATTTTTTCTTAATAAAGAGTCTTATTGTCTTTGTAATACGTAACTATAATGTTATCTACGTAAAAGACAATAAAGAGATCTTGTTCTAAAGTAAAGAAGAGGCATGGTTCCTCCTCGCTTCCCTTTAGTCCGAGGCTCTTAAGTATCCTAGAGAACTCCTTAAACTACAGCCTAGGTAAGTCTTTGAGCCTATAGAGGGCCTTAACGAGCTTTAGGCACTTTCTATTCTTACGATATCCCTTAGGAAGGTTATATGTAACTAGAATCGTGTCTTTATTTCTCTTTGCGTTTAGAAACGCGTTCTTAACGTTGAACTTCTTTAACTTGTAGTTAAACCTTGCTATAATTGCTACTAGTACGCGAAATGATTGTGCAGTAAGAGTCGCAGCGTACGTCCCTTCGATAGTTAAGGCATCTTAGAGGTCTCCTTTAACAATAAAACGAGCTTTGTATCTCTTAAGGTTTCTATCTTAATTAAGCTTATAGGTGAATACTTATCTCGTTAGTAGAGGTTTAACTAGAGCATTAGCTTGGTCTATTTCCTCCTACGTTCCCTTATTTTAAAGGGATCTAAACTCCTTATCGGCTGCTGCCTTAAACAAGTCCTTAAATTTGTGTTTTTTAAGCTCTCTCTAGTTATTCGGCGGCCTTAGGAGGTCCTTAAAGCTCTCTGTAAGGGCTAAAGGAACCGCGCCTTGCCTTAATGCTGAGTTTAGCTAGAGCGAATTTGTTACTACCGCGAAGAAGGTCTTAAAGTGCTTTATGTCCCTTGTCTTTAGGGGTTAAATGTAACGGAAATGTTTAAACGTAGCTATGCTTATCCCTAAGATTATTAAGTATATTTGTTGCTTACGAATCCTGTTACTTCTTCTTAGTTAAGGTGTTAGACTTAGCACTTCTTGTGTTTAGTCTGTATCCTCTTAAGCTTAGTTAGAACTCCTTACTAGACTTATTGTAGTCTCTGTGTAAGTGTTTAATCTAGCTCTTGCTTTAATTCTTAGAGTCTCTTAAGGTGTTTAAAGTCCTATAGGAGCTCCTTTCTTGCGCACTAGAGTGCGGTCTTAAGAATCCTCTGTCTTATTATTATTTTGTAACGATTTACCCTCTTCTAAGAGTTCTTTGTTTAAGGCTAAAACCTCTGTTTCTGCCTCTTTTGCCCCCTTAGGTACGGCCTGCTGTACCTAGATCTTAAACGAGAGCCTTCTTAGCTACTTTTAAAGAGAGGTTCTGTACTATATGTAGTCTTCTGCCTTATCTTCTTTAACCTTATATCTTTCTTAATTAAGTTTAGGGATCTTAGGTTCTAGCTTATTTTTGTTATACAAGTTAAAGAAATAGCGTTTATTAAACCTTATATTCCTTAATTCTATAACTTGTTCCTTATTAGGGAGCTATACTTGATATATGTTTAAGGAGACGTAGCTTACGAGATAGCTAATATGCGCTCTTAGGCTCGTCTTAAAGAACCTTTAATTCCTCCTTGCTTTGCGATCTCTGTTAAAGCAATATGCTTTATAGCTATAGGCGTAAATGCTATCCTAGCTAGGCCTTAAGTCCGCGAAGTAATTACGAATTAAGTTCGGAGCGTTGTCTTAGAACTACTGTTTAAGCTTATTGATTAAGGCTTTTATTCCGTTGCTTTGAGAGGGACTAATGTTATAGAGATAGGCAGCTGCCCTTACGGTCTTAGGCTATAGCTCCTTAGGCAGATGGGCTCCTTCTCGCATTTTGATCTGCTTAAGTGTAATCTCTTGCCCTGCTTGCTTTGCTATACTATTTAGTTTGTACGTGTATAGTAGTGTAAGCTTAAGATTAATGCTCTTTAAGTTTGCTTATTCTTAGTATTAGGTAAGCCCTTTAATTGCGATTACTGCTTTTTTATTGTTTTAACGGATCTTGTAAATCGTAAGTCTGTATTACTTTTTAACCTTCTTCTTAAATTAGAAAAGCAAGTTAAAGACTATGTTGTAAGTCTTGTTAAGGAGTAGTCTTACGTTGATTATTCTACTGTACTTGTCTTTAATCGTTATAAGCTATTGAGCATTATTGTACCCTTCCTTATACTCTTAAAGGTCTTAGTAGATCCTTTAGTAAGGCCTTATACTCTGCCTTTCTAAGGCCCTTCGGGACACTACCTAAGTAGCATAAGTCCTTGCGCAAATCTTGTACTTAAGGCGTTTAGTGCCCTTGATCTTAACGTTGCGAGCGTTTTAGACGAGCGCCCTTAGTGCCTTAAGGCTAAGATGTCTTAAGCGTAAATGCTAGAGCTCTTCTTTGTCTTCCCTTAGGGTTGCTAGGTCTCTTAATAGTTTTCTTTGAACTGTAAGAATGCTTAATCTAAGCTTGAAAGCTACGTATTCGTTAAGATAGGGATTATAGGGATGCTAAGGATAGAAGGAACGAAGCTTATATTTAATAAAAACAAGGCTATAGGCGCGAGTAAGCTAGGCGACTACTACACTTACTTCTAGGTCTCCGAAGCGTAGAGTGCAGTCGAAGCCGTTGTACTATACTCTAGCCTTAGACAGCTTAGCTTCTAAGACGATATTTACATAGAAGCCCTCTATAACCGCAACGTTCTTAAGTTTAAGATCCTTAGTCCTCTTCTTATAGTTTCTATTTAGTACCCCCTAAAGTACTCGTTTCCCTCTTCTAAGGACAGGGAAATCGGTTAAGCCTGCTTAAACAACCTTATCTAAGTTGCATAGGACGAAGGAGTTAGGCTCTAGCAGGGCTCGATCGTTAACAAGGTAAGTTATACTATAATTGTTAAAGACGGTGCTCTCTAAGAGTAGGTAATAGGGGCGCTTTCCTATAGTTGTAAATATGCCTATGTTAAGCGGACAAGGGAGATCTATAGGGTTAATAAGGGTTGCTGTAAGCGATCTAGGGAGCTTTACTTTCTTCCCTTTTAAGTTAGAAGCTTCTGTCCCCTTTATATCCTAGTTTGCTTTCTTAAGGGTTGCTTAGAGGTTAGCCTACTTATTTCCTTTAATGTTCTTAAGCACTATACTTATACGCTTAGAGTTCTTTAGATAGAGTACTCTTTTAAAGGCGTACTTAACGTCTCTGTACCCCTTAGGCTTCTACTAATGCAAGATTCTATAGGGGCACGCATAGTAGAAACTCTCTGTTGCTCTAGCTAAGTATAAGCCTCTACGTCTTCCTTTACGAGCCCTTCCTCCCCTCCTACCTCGGTCTCCTCTATAGCCTTAAAAGTTGCTGCAGCTTGATTCTCCCTTTCCTTGCTAAGGAGACAAGGACTAAGCTCTCTTTTCTTTCTTAACCTAAGGTTAAGGGGTTAACACAGTCGCGGACAGAGTAGCGGTCTCCTTGCTCTTCTTGCTAATAACAGCTATTAAGATTTAAGAACGCTTCCCTTTTGCTTAAATCTTAGCCTTAAAGAACTTAATGTACTCGTTAAGCTTTAGAATGCTTAAGACGTTGTCTTTTGCGATTGCCTTATTAAGTTTAGAGAGCTTTTTCGTTGACTAGTTAGGCTTGAATTTCTGTTTAGTAGTACGAAGGAAGTTCTTAATCGCTATAAGCTCCTTAGCTTTAGGCAGATTAAGTGCAAGCATTACGCTATGTTTATGCTAGAATTTCTTGATTTACTTTTCTGCGTTGTTTCTTGCTTTCGAGCCTTTAGCAAGCACCTCCCTATACTTGTCTTAAGCTATCTTCTTCTAAGCGTGCTTACTTAAGGCGAATGCTGCTATTAACTCCTTAGTTATTATCTAAGTTGTAACTGCGATTTTGCCTTTAGCGAGTCTCCGTATAATGTTGTTGTATATGTCGTCGTTAACCGTCTTCGTTATCTATAGCTTAAGTTAGCTATAGGCCTATAGCTTGCTTTTCTGTTTTTCGAGTTTAGCATTATATTTACTTATATAGAGACGGTGTATAATCTTAAGAGCTCTTAGGTCTATATTGTTAAGATCTGTAGTAGTTAAGGAGTAGTTTGTCTTTTCTTCTCTTTCCTAGAGGCTCGATCCTCCCCTTAAACAAGGGTTTCTGCGCCTTTAGGGTTAAATTTAAGCAAGGGCGGCCGTTGCAGCTATTTAATAGCAAGTGTTATTAACAGTTAGCATCTCTAGAGCCTTACAAGGGTTGTATTCGAGTAGGTCTGCTCCTAGATCGACTTTAGACTAGATCTTAAGCGCGGAAGTAGTGTTTTCGAGTACCTAGATCTATCGGAACTAGTCCTTATTAGACTTTAAGTAAAGCTTTTCTAAGTCCTTTTAAGGAGCTATTGTAATCTCTTTTTCGTTAGATGTAAGTTTCTAAATTAGTAATTATAAAGCTTAGTCTGTTAGAAGTTTCTAGTTTCCTTTTTAAACTATACGGGCTTATAACTGTTATATAGTTATAGATTACATAGGCTGGACTTAGGGACTCGAATAACGTAGGGGTAAGTGTGTGTATTGTGTAGACTCTACTCTCTTTTCCTTCTTTTGAGAGTAGGCAACCTTTAGTATACCCTTCGGACTCTGTCTCCGTACGTCGGTGCTTACGGTAACGCTACCTCTGTACTCGGACCTTCCGGTCCTTAAGTGCCCCGTACGGCCGTCAGCAACACTCATCCGGAGGTCCGGAAGAGGTCCTGCGATCCGTACCTTCTTACAGGTTACAAATAGAGCCTTATACCTATTAATAATAAGTATACCTTAGCACGTCTTTTACTACTTATCTAGCTAGCCTCTATATAAGGTACTATACCTAGGGCACTTAAGCATCCTTTAGGGGCAAAATAGGTACTGCTACTTCTTGTCTATCTTATCCTTACTATCGCTACCCTTATAAGCAGCTACATTTGCATAAGCTCTTAAAGTATCTTTGTTAATCTGCTAATAGTAAGTAACGTACTAATAAAAGTTAGCAACGATCTTAATAATCTTAGGCATCTAGGCTATGCCTTGCTTTGCTTCCTTAATCTTATTACTTATCTTCTCCTCTTAGAGGGGAAAGGTAGCCTTTATAGCTTAAAGAAAGAGGTTAATTGCAGTTTCTTTGTTAATAGTTTTAACCTTGTACTAAAGACAGTTGCACTAGGCCTGCTTAAATTAAATAGACTATACTAACTAGTCTCTTTAACTAAGAGTTTAACGAGCTAGGCGCTAGAAGGTTTAAGATGCTTCTTTGCGATTATAGCTATTAAGAAGGACAACCTTCGCCTTTACTTAGTTAATAAAATCGCTTAGATAAAGATTTTAGTCTTCTTTTTCTTAGTATTGCTTTGCAATAGAGGCCCTTATTGTACTAAAGATATTAATTATAAGATCCTTTGTTTAGTAATATTAGACTTCCTTTGTGCGCTAAAGGTTATATTGCTTATTGTACTCTATAAGCTAACCTTCTTTTTCTACTCTTTTAGCATTACATTTAAGCTTATATACTTAGAGGGCACTCTTATACGTATTTGCGTTAAAGATTAAGGTGTTCCCTTCCCTAGTAAAGCTCTTATAGGTTAGAATAGGCTTGTTATTATACTAAAAAGGATCTTTTAGCAGGTCTTTAAGAAAGAGGTTCGTAATAATGTTAAGTCTAATATATTCCTATACACTATAAGGTTTTACGTATTCTTAGATTACTAATAGCTATTTAAACTACTTAGCATAAGATTTTAATTTAGGAAGGGCTAGAAGCTTTAGCGTTAGTATTTTCTCTATAGAGATAGTATAGTAGAGTAGATAAAAAGGTATTGCTATATAGAATGTGTATAAAGCGTATAGAGGAGAATTTGCTAATACCTTCGTTAAGAGACGATTCCTAAGAAACCTCCTTAGCTTAGACGATAGCTTTAAAGCAAGACGATTAAGTCTAGCGACGAATGCCTTCCTTAAATTAACTAAGACAATTAAATTAGGTAAGATTTGCCTTCTTTAAGTTAGACGATTAAGATAAATAAAACGGATTAAACGAAATAATTAAGAACAAGCTTTCTCTTAGCTGTATACAGCGATTAAGAGAGATTAAGAACAGGGCTTAGAATAAACAATAAGCTAGGTATAAGTTAGATAAAAACGCTTTCTTCTAAAACACTAAAAACAAAGATTACAATATCTTTTTAGTATATAGCAATAAAGCCCTTCTAGTAGAAGATACAAGCCTGTAAAGATTAAGACCTTATAAGCTTATAACTTTTAATAAAAAAGGTTAAAAGGTAGGGACATTGCGATTAGGATAGCGTTCGTTAATTTAGTACTAGGGCTATCTAGGCTAAAGGAGGTATTTGTATACAGGATACCGTTAAGGTATAGCTAGCACAGCTAATTTAACCTAATTTAGGCTATAAGTAGCGTTCCTGTAGTGTTACCCTTATGTAGTGTTAATGCCTTATTCCTATACCCTTTCGGATCATGCACCCTCTAGCCGCAATATCCATCTAGCTTCCTATTGTAGCTGGGTCGGCTGCGCGTTCCTACCGACAGGTGTGCTTAGATACCGCACGAGGAAACCGTGTCCTGTCGTAGAACATTTTTGCGCAAAACTTGCAGTCTTTTGCTTTTCAGTTTGCTGCCCTAGGTTGAATGGGGTATCATAAACATCCGCTCTCGTCAACAACTCCTGCTTCTCATACACCAGGGCCTCGTCCTCATGGCCTTCTCCACGATCTTTTCAACGTTTTGCTGCCTCCCTTCACATCGTCCACCACATCCCGAATGCTTTGTTGAAGATTGCGTGCCATCAGTACCGGATAAAGAAAAGACAACGAAGAGGGGAAAAGATCATCTCTTTCAGTAAGAGGCCCAAGCGGGCCTCATCGTAATTGCATTTGATATGTTGAATGTGTACGCCTTTGCCCGCCCTCCCTTTGCCCGTAGGCCCTTTCCAACCCAGAACCGCCCAAATCATTCTTCACATGCTTTCCATGGCAAACCTTTTGCAAGGGTCCCTGCCCAACTGGGCCCCCTATTCCTTTTCAATGTTGCTGTCATCATCAAAGATCAAACCAAAAACGCCGATGTTGAAATCGATCCCAGGTCCAGGATGCTTGCACTATGCGTCCCTTTCTCCATAAGAGAAGAGGCAACCGAATTATCAAGTAAGGGTAGTATGTGCTTATTTGGCGTACTTGGCACGGAAGTACTTGGCGGCGTTGACCATGTTGATCAGGGCCTCCTTGGTCTCCTTCCACTGGCGGGTCTTGAGACCGCAGTCAGGGTCGATCCAGAGCTGCTCGGGCTTGAGGTACTGGAGCATCTCCTCAATGCGGTCCCGGATCTCCTGCTCGCTGGGAACACGGGGAGAATGGATGTCGTAGACACCGGGGCCGATGTGGCGGGGGTACTCCGACTCGACGAAGACGCCCAGGAGCTTTGCGTCGGACTTGCTGTTCTCGATCGACAGGACGTCGGCGTCGAGAGCAGCGATGGCGGGGAAGAAGTCCTGGAACTCCGAGTAGCAGAAGTGAGAGTGGATCTGGGTGGCGTCCTCGACACCGGCGGTGGACAGCCTGAAGGCGTTGACGGCCCAGTCGAGGTAGGCCTCGCGCTCCTTGCCGGAGCGAAGAGGGAGACCCTCACGCAGAGCGGGCTCGTCGACCTGGATGACGTCGATGCCGGCCTGCTCAAGGTCGATGACCTCGTCGCGGAGGGCGAGACCAAGCTGCTCGGCCTGGACGGACTGGTGGACGTCGTCACGGGGGAAAGACCATCGCAGGCACGTGATAGGGCCAGTCAGCATGCCCTTCATGGGCTTGCTGGAGACCGAGACGGCGTACTTGGACTCCTTCACAGACATGGGAGCGGGACGAGAGATGTCACCGCAGATGATGGGAGGGCGGACGCATCGCGAGCCGTAGCTCTGGACCCAGCCGTGGGTGGTGAAGGCATAGCCGTCCAGGCGCTCACCGAAGTACTGGACCATGTCGTTTCGCTCGGGCTCACCGTGGACGAAGACGTCGAGGTCGAGCTCCTCCTGGATCTTGACGTACTCCCGGATCTCCTTCTCGATGAAGCGGTCGTACTCCTCCTCGGTGATCTCCTTCTTGGTGAGCTTGTTGCGCTGGACGCGAATCTCGCTGGTCTGGGGGAAAGAGCCGATGGTGGTGGTGGGGAAGAGAGGGAGGTTGAGCTTGTCCTGCTGGGCCTTGATACGAGCAGGGAACTCAGACTTGCGCTTGTAATCCTGCTCGGTGATCTTGGCCTGACGCTCCTTGACAGCGGGGTTGTTGGTGCGGGAAGAGGTGGCACGAGCGTTCATGGATTTGGCGTTGGCCTCGAGCTGCTCGCGAACAGCGGCGGGGCCCTCGGTGACAGCCTTGGCGATGATGGCGACCTCAACAATCTTCTCGCAGGCGAAGGAGAACCAGTCAGCGACCTCGGCGTCGAGCTTCTTCTCGCTGGCAAGGGTGTGGGGGGTGTGGAGGAGGGAGGAAGAGGTGGCAACGAGGACGCGCTCCTTGCCGAGCTTCTGGATGGCGGTCTCGACAATTTCGATGGCATTCTTCAGGTCGGTCTTCCAGATGTTACGGCCGTTGACGACACCGGCAGAGAGAATGGTGTTGGGGCCAAGGGCACCAATGACTTTTTCGAGCTGCTCGGGGTTGCGAACGAGGTCGACGTGGACGGCGTAGACATCCTTAGGGACGAGGTCCAGGTTGTGGACGATGTCGCCGAAGTAGGTGGTGAAGGCGAGCTTGGGGATCTTGTCACCGAGGCTGGCGAACTTGGCGTAGGCGGTGCCGAAGGCGGCCTTGGTGCTAGCGGGGAGGTCGAAGACGAGGGTGGGCTCGTCCATCTGCACAACCTCAGCGCCAGCCTCCTTGAGCTGGACGAGAAGCTGCTCGTAGACGGGAAGGAGCTTGTCGAGCAGGCTGATGGGCTCAACGGTTTGGTCACGGTCGGCCTTGCCGAGGTGGAGGAAGCTGACGGGGCCAACGAGGACGGGGCGGGTATGGATGCCGGCCTCCTTGGCCTCGTTGAACTCGGCAACAGCCTTGGGGCTGGCGGCGAGCGTGAAGGTCTGGTCGTTCTGGAAAGTGGGCTTCACGTAGTGGTAGTTGGAGTCGAACCACTTGACCATCTCCAGACTGGGGACGTCGATGCCGTTCTTCTGGTGGCCACGGCCCATGGCGAAGTACTGGTCAATCTTGTCGAGGCCATCCTTGGTGTAGCGCTCGGGAACGGCCTGGTGGACGATGGAAGTTAATATGTGTGGCATTGGACCTCGCATGATGGCCAAAATGGCTTTCCGCCGTGTAGTGGGCGTGAAGGGGGCAATGGGGGCACGGAAGGGGGCCAAGAAATGCTTACACCAAAGTCCTGGATGTGGGAGAGAACTTGGTCGTAGAAGGCGAAGTCGTTGCTGGGGATGATGTCGACGCCGGCATCCTTCTGGATCCGCCAGTGGGCGATCCGAAGTCTCTGCCCCTCGGCGAGGAGTTCGGCCTGAGAGATCCTGCCAGACCAGTCTGTCGATAGAGATCAGCACGCGATCAGGATGGGGCCCTGTGGGAAGGAATCTGGAGACCAACAAGCTTCGGTGGCCTTCTTGAGGTCACGGTTCACACCCATGCGGGGGAAACCAAGGACAGCGGACTGGACCATCGTGGCGACTGTTGTATCACGACACTTGCCCTGGAGATGTCGATAAAGCAAGGAAGCGAAGAATGAGGAATTGGGTGGGCACGTCGAGATGGGGAAGGGGAGGGGGAAGAGGGAGGCCTGGAGAAAGTGGGCGAAGGAGGTTCCTGTTTAAAAGAGCCTGGAGGAGGAGAACACCGAGACAGAACAAGACAGCGAGTCAGAAACTGGGCAGAAAAAAAAAGGTGGGGACGAGCGCGAAAAAAAATCCATGAGCAAGGCGGGGTGCCAGAAAGACGAGCAGAAGGCAGGAGCACGCAACCCTCCTTCCGCTCGGACAGACGGGGCTAGCGTCGACGTCCAAGTTTCGATCCCATCTGGAGGAGTCGGGAAGGCACGAGGCTGGAGGCCATTGAGGACGACCCCGGAGATGTCATGGAAGGCACGAGAGGTACGGAGTACTTCCTCGCGGGGCAGGGGTACATTGGCGATATCTCGTGCTACATCTGCCCGATGCAGTTGTCCGCAGCGATCTTGGAACAGGCCGCTGAGGTCAGGCCCTTCGGTACCGTACTTGTAGTCCTCTAGACAGCCCTGGCAAGCCGATGCCGTCGCGGGGCTTCTACGAGATTCCTCTGCATGGACAGCCGATAGCCCTCCAGTCATGCGATGTCTCGTCACAGCACATTGCATTGCCCCATCGTGCATATTGCGTCTCTGTGCTACGGCTTGCTGCGGTGCGAGTTGTCCATGGGCGGATCTGGCACAGGAGAAGCCCGTGATACTACTAGGTACTCCGTACTAGTACTCCGTACTATAGATACCACTCGTGACAGCGGAGGTCACTCCTCGTCGTTGTTTCGTACCTTGTACTCCGTACCTCCGCTCCCCAACCGCTGCAAGCCCGTGCATCGCGAGGGTCCCTCTCGGTGACGCCTCAACCATCACGCAAGCCGAGTCCGGAGCACGGCGACTTTGATGGATTCCTGCCGACACGCCATCGTCGGCGAGCGAGGCCCCGGGCGCCAATGAAGTCAACACCCTAGTGCTCATCGATGCTAGCGTGAGAGCCGCAAACCCTGGCCGCGCACATCGAATGCATTGGAAGCACGGGATGGAATCTCACCTCGACGATGGTCCATAGATTCTCGCCGATGCCGCCCTTCTCCTGCGCCGTCTCCAGTGGCAGCGTGAGGGTCGCCCACGCCCGCGTCCGAATGCCCTCATGCTCGACGCACATTGGCTGCGGCGCTTCGCCAATTGGAGGTTGGGCTCCTCGTCATCATGTTGCGGAGGAAAGACCCATTCAAGTTCCCCCACTGCACGTGAAAAGCCCCACCACTTGCCGAACCCGCAATGCGCTCCCGGGGAAGGAGCGCCCTGTGGATCGCAGCTGGAGCCCCGCAGGAATTGCCCGTCGAGGCGTCCATTACATAATACGGAGGATTGGGGGGCGAGGAGAGGGAAGAGGAGAGCCCTGAAGCGGGGCAGCGAGATGTACCTCTCATAGCAGGCAAAAGGCGACCTATTCGGCGTCAATCGCACCACATGCACTACTATAGTGCCTATAGATGGAGAAGCCCCAGCGCGTGTTTGGTGCCCATCACGCCATTCCCGGGGAAAACACAGGAGAGACATGCGCTGTAAGCCTACATATGTAAGTACATACTACCTTACTACCTGTACTACTAGTACTCCGTAGTACTCCGTAGTACTCCGTACATGTACCTACCTCGATTGGCAGATCCCACAGCCGTTGGACCCCTGGCGGGGCACGGCGATGAATCTTCCAGGGTCCAGGTCGGATCCAAATCCGATCTCGCACTTCGAGTCAAGAGTCATGGAGAGCACCCAGAGGCAGCGGCCGTGAGAGCTTCAAAATTCCTCTCCAGCAATCGGGAGCTGCCAAGAATTGTCGAGCGCCATTGCTGGCCATTGTCACCTGCTGCGGTCTCCATTGCCGTCTGGCCTCGATCTCCCCTTTGTATGATCCTCTTGAGACCTCCTCATCGCTTACCGGCACCCAGGTGCACGCTTGTCCCACCCCCCCCTCGAGCGTCTTCGAAATGGTCCAGCTTCCCGACCCCACCGCCGACCTTGACTGGTCCGGCTTCGTCGGCTCGATCCAATCGCATTTCCATCAGCATGCCGGGACGAATCCCGATCGGACGTGCGTCGTAGAGACAAAGTCGTCCGAGGCTCCCGAGCGTAGCTTCACCTACAGGCAGATCTCCCAGGCCGCCAACGTCCTCGCCCATCACCTCCACGATGCCGGCGTCACGAATGGCGATGTGGTCATGATCTGGGCCCATCGCTCAGTCGACCTCGTTGTTGGCTTCATGGGGATCTTGGTACGACCAACCGCCCCCTTTGCTTGATTCAACCCCAATGGATGGATATCTGTGGCATGCTCGCTGACACCTGAGCCCCGATCTCCAGGCCTCCGGTGCCACCATCTGCGTCCTCGATCCTCTATATCCTCCAAACAGGCAGCAGATCTACCTAGAGGTTGCACAGCCTTGTGCCTTGATCAGCATAGGAAAGGCTACCGACGAGGCTGGTCCTTTGGCGCCGCTCGTGCGAAAATACATTGATGAAGAGCTCGAGCTTAAGACGGAAATCCCCTCCCTCAGACTGCACGACGATGGATTTCTCGAGGGAGGGCAAGTCGATGGCAAAGACGTCTTCTCCCAGGTCAGGTCCAAGGCTGCTGCGCCGCCGGACTCTCTGGTCGGCCCTGACAGCAACCCTACGCTCTCATTCACGTCGGGAAGCGAGGGGAGACCCAAGGGCGTGCTGGGCCGCCACTACAGCTTGACCAGATACTTCCCCTGGATGGCCAAGCGATTCGACCTTTCCTCCGAGAGCAAGTTCACGATGCTGTCGGGCATTGCCCACGACCCGATTCAGAGAGACATCTTCACCCCCTTGTTTCTGGGGGCGCAATTGCTCATCCCGTCCAAGGAGGACATTGCGCACGAAAGACTCGCGGAGTGGTTCCGAGAGTTCCAGCCTACCGTCACCCATCTGACTCCCGCCATGGGTCAGATTCTGGTCGGCGGCGCCAGCGCGGAGTTCCCATCGCTCAGAAACGCCTTCTTTGTGGGTGACATCCTCACCAAGAGAGATGTCAGGGCGCTCCAGCGCCTCGCCGTCAACGTGAGAACCATCAGCATGTACGGCACGACGGAGACCCAGAGGAGCGTGAGCTACTTCGAGGTCCCGTGTCGGGCTGACGACCCGGATTTCCTGGAGACCTTGGGCGACACCATCCCTGCCGGCCAGGGAATGGAGAATGTCCAGCTGCTCATCATTGACCGGCAAAATCCCCAGAGGATATGCGAGATCGGGGAGGCCGGAGAGATCTACGTCCGAGCTGCTGGCCTCGCCGAAGGCTACTTAGGCGACAAGGCTAAGAACGAGGAGAAATTCCTCAACTCCTGGTTCGTGAACAATAGCCAGTGGTTAGAGAGCGACAAATCCCTGGCCAAGGACGAGCCTTGGCGACGCTACTTCAAGGGCCCCCGAGACAGGCTCTACCGGACAGGCGATCTCGGTCGCTATCGCCCCTCGGGAGACGTCGAGTGCATCGGGCGTGTGGATGATCAGGTCAAGATCCGTGGCTTCCGGATCGAGCTCAACGACATCGACAGCAATCTCAGCCAGAGCCCCCTCATCCGGGACTGCAAGACGCTCGTGCGAAGGGACAAGAACGAGGAGCCGGTGCTGGTCAGCTACATCGTGCCCGAGCTGAACCACTGGCCCAAGTTCTTGGAGGCGCATGGCCTTGAGGATATCGAAGACGAGGGGACGGACATTGGCACGACCAAGGTCTTCTTCAAGCGCTTCAGGCGCATGCAGACCGAAGTGCGCGATCATCTCAAGGAGTGCTTGCCCAGCTACGCCGTGCCCACCATCTACATCGTCCTCAACAGACTGCCGCTGAACCCGAATGGCAAGGTGGACAAGCCCAACCTGCCCTTCCCGGACATTGTCGAGCAGACCGAGGACGCATCCGACGAGGACCTGAAGCGATGGGAGACCCTGACCGAGACGGAACGGACCGTGGCCACCCAGTGGGCCGAGCTCATCCCAGGCGTCAACGCCAAGTCCGTCTCGCCCCAGAACAGCTTCTTTGACCTCGGCGGGCACAGCCTGCTCGCCCAGCAGATGCTCCTTGTCGTCCGCAAGGCCATCGGTGCCAACGTGACCATCAACGCGCTGTACGAGAACCCGACCTTAGGCGGCTTCAGTGCCCAGGTCGACCGCGCCCTCTCCTCGGCCAACGATGACGGCGTCGAGCAGGAGGAGCAGGACAGCGTGTACTCTCGGTCCCTGGACGAGCTCGTCAAGCAGCTCCCCGCGTCTTACCAGTCTGCGAATCCTGCCTCGACGCGGGCCAGCGCGAACCCGGTCGTGTTCCTGACGGGGGCGACCGGATTCCTGGGGGCCTACATCATCAAGGACCTCCTGGAGCGGGCCAACAGCCAAGTCGAGGTGATTGCGCACGTCAGGAGCGTCAAGGATCCTAAGGGAGCGCTGGAGCGTCTTCGTCGGTCCTTGAAGGGGTACGGGCTGTGGCGGGACGGGTGGGCGACCAGGCTGAGCTGCGTGGTCGGCGATCTGGCTCAGCCGAAGCTCGGTCTCGAGGCGGACGTGTGGGAGACGCTGGCCCGCCGCGTCGACGTTGTCATTCACAACGGCGCGACGGTCCACTGGGTCAAGCGGTACCAGGACATGATGGCGGCCAACGTCATCTCCACGATGGACGCCATGCAGCTCTGCAACGAAGGCAAGCCCAAGGTGTTCACGTACGTCAGCTCGACCAGCGTCCTCGACACGGACCATTACGTGGAGCTGTCGGCCCAGCAGGTCCACACGGGCCAGGGCGCCGTGCCCGAAGAGGACGACCTGATGGGCAGCCGGCTGGGCCTCGGCACGGGCTACGGCCAGACGAAGTGGGTGGCGGAGCAGCTCGCGCGGGAGGCCGGCCGCCGCGGCCTCCGGGGGTCCGTCGTGCGGCCGGGCTACATCCTGGGCGACTCCGAGACGGGCGTGTGCAACACGGACGACTTCCTGATCCGCATGCTCAAGGGCTGCATCCAGCTGCGCGCCCGCCCCCACATCGTCAACACGGTCAACTCCGTGCCGGTGAACCACGTCGCCCGCGTGGTCGCGGCGGCGTCGCTCAACGCCCACGCCCTCCCCTCCACCTCCGGGGTCCCTGGGGTCCCTGGGGTCCCTGGGGTCCACGTCGTGCACGTCACGGGCCACCCGCGCCTGCGCATGAACGAGTACCTCTCGCTCCTCGAGTACTACGGCTACAAGGTGCCCGAGGTGCGGTACGACGAGTGGAAGGGCGACCTGGAGCGGTACGTGACGGCCGGCGGGCAGGAGAAGGACCAGGAGCAGCACGCGCTGATGCCGCTGTACCACTTCTGCGTCAACGACCTGCCCGCGAACACGCGCGCGCCGGAGCTGGACGACAGCAACGCGGTGCGGGTGCTCAAGGAGGACTCGGAGCAGTGGACCGGCGTGGACGAGAGCGCCGGCTACGGGATCGGCAGGGAGGAGGTGGGCAAGTATCTTGGGTATCTCGCGGAGACGAAGTACTTTGGGCGGCCGACGGGCAGGGGCCGGGCGTTGCCGGAGGTGCATCTGACGCCGGAGCAGCTCGAGGCCGTGCGGGCCGTGGGCGGACGAGGAGGGGGCAAGTAGACCGCAGCCGACATCCGAACGAATGGATGCCTCTGCTTCTCCCAGGATACATACGACATACGTAGCCGTGTTCGGGATGACGTGCTGCTTGCCGTGATGCGGCGGACCTGGTTCAGGCTCGTAGAGGGTGTCAAGGTCGTTGGCGGCGGCTCTTGCAAGGAAGCCGTGCTCTCGACAATGTCCGTATATTCTCGTGGATGAAGTCGTCATGACACAATTCCATGTTGGCCAATCAGATGCCTGTCCAGAACTACTACTGCAAACAACTTGAAACTTCAAGCAGACGATCCGCGTCTCTCCATCTCCAGTGCCGCATCAACATCCTCCATCTTGTTTTTCCTCTTTCCTCTCGTTCCATTCTGCCGTTGACACCTCAGCCCGAGTCTCTTCTGTCTTGGAAACGGCGTACGTCCCTCGAACATGGTCACCGAATCCGACATCCTCACCAACTACCTCCTCCGCCCCGCGCCCCTCCCCTCCATCCTCACCTTGGACCAGTTCAAGCTGCTCTTCCCGCGGCAGCTCCACGACGACCCGCAGGTGCGCTCGCTGTACCGCGACATCCAGGCGCAGCGCAACGCCGCGGTCGACGCCGTGGCGGGGAACATCGCGGCCGAGGTGCGGCGCGGGGTGGGCCTGCGGAGGGCGGTGCGCCGGCAGCGGCGGGAGGCGGAGGGGGAGGAGCAGGATGGGGAGATGGAGATGGAGCGAGCGGTGGGTTTCCTATCCTAGCCATCCACTTTCTTGCCATTGTGACTTGGCATGGACTGGCCATCTTGCCTCCTCTTCCAGACCCTCGATGCTGATTCGGACTTCGAGGGACAGCTCTTCGGGCAGGACGCCGGCCTGGCCCCCGCGACGCACAGCCTCCCGTCGCTGGTGCTCGAGCTCGACGGCGCGGTGGACGCGCTCGAGGCCGACATCCGGCGACTCGAAGCCGAGGAGGAGCGGCTGAAGGAGGACGTGCGGCAGGTCGTGGGCGGGCTGAGCGATCTGCGGTACGGGAGGCTGGCGAACGGGCAGTTGAGGGAGGAGGTGCTGGACGGGCTCACGGCGCTGAGGGGGGCGTGCGAGAGCAAGACGTGAGGTCCACGACTACTACTACTACTACTACTACTCCTACTACTACTCCTACTACTACTACTACTACTACGACTAGTATTTCCTGAGAGGCAGCTGGTGCGCGAGGCTTTTGTTGGCATGTCTTCTGCCTATGCCTGCTGTATGGCACGGTCTGGCTACGCGGACTGCGGGCGAATCATCGGTTCTGTATTCCCCTTTTTCCACTCCATTGCGATACCCAATCATGTTCATATATTTGAGGTTCCCGAGTTCTATACCAAGATATCATGTGCTGAGAAGGTGAAGGATTTCCAAGTAAAAAAAAAAAAAAAACTTTCTGGAGGGTTGAAAGAAAAAGCAAGCTGGCAAGGGAAAGGAGAGTCGTGGCAGCGGGGTTTATTTCGTCTTCTTCGGGGCGGCGGCGGCGGCGGCGGGCTTGGCTTGCTTGCCGGTCTGGGCTGCGACTCGGTTGCTCCTGGGAAGAAAAGAAGTCAGTCAAATGAGCTTGAGACTTTTTTTTTTTTCCAAAGGATCTTGAGGGTCTAGGGGGTCTTGGAGGGACAGGTCAGGGGGCTCACATCATGGTCCGGCTGACGAGGGAAACAACCAGCATCAGCGCCCACTGCGGGACGAGGTTGAACGTCCAGACGATGTAGCCAAAGGGCACGGACAGCCCGAGGTCGGTGGCCGCGCCGTGGAAGGGGTGGAACCAGGAGTCGACGAGCGTGAAGGTCGCGCGGCCGCCGACGCCAAGCTCGACGAGCTCGTCCGAGGTGACGCTTGTGAAGTTGAACTTCCTGCGGTAGACCTCGACGGGGGCCGGGGGCGGGAGCATCTGGAAGGACCAGACGTTGCCGGGGGCGGCGGTCCAGCTGTTGCAGAGGATGGGCTGGTCGTCGCAGTTGAGGAGGGCCATGTGCGGGGCGGTGTCGAGGTCGGCGAACTTGGCGGCGGTCTCGTTGAAGGCGGTCTCGAAGCGGGTGCAGTGGCCTGTTGGCAGTGTCAGTTAGTCCGTCAGTCAACCAGTCACCCAGTTCCCCAGTCACACAGCAACCAGCCTCTTTCGAGGACTGGAGAAAGCAAGGGGCATGTTCCAGGGACGATTCCATCATACCGTAGCAGGTCTTGTTGCGGCCGGTGACCATGACCCACCACTCCGTCGGCGTCTCGGCATCGAGCGCGACGGGCTCGTAGAGGGTGTCCTTCCAGTTCTCGAGCGTGAGGACGGAGAGCTTCATGGGCCCGTTCTTGACCGCGGCGGCGGCGGCGGGGTCGTGGCGGCCCGGGTTGGGGAGGTGCGAGACGAGCTGCGTCATGACCTGCTGGACCTGGGCCTTGTACGGGCTCAGGGGAGGAGAGCCCTGGGCGGCGGACAGGCCCGGGAGGAGGGCGAGCGCGGCGGCGGCGGAGAAGCGCATGATGAGATGGGAGATGTCGAGCAGCGGTCGAAATGGGTGAGAGTCGACTATGTTGTCCGGGATGGCAATGGCGCGGTCTGGTCGCT
Organism: Escovopsis sp. TC; assembly: GCA_003055185.1. Classification (NCBI taxonomy): domain Eukaryota; kingdom Fungi; phylum Ascomycota; class Sordariomycetes; order Hypocreales; family Hypocreaceae; genus Escovopsis; species Escovopsis sp. TC. The sequence goes on from NIGD01000001.1 coordinate 3,964,962, forward strand.
GGAATGAGCAATTGCGATGAGAAGGAAACGACGTGAGAACAATTGCAAGGAAGAGAGGGGGGGGCTGTGGGGGGTATGCACGGAGGGATGATGCTCGATCCGCGTCGATCAACAGAATCGGATCGAGACTGTGGAGGGGGGGACCGATGGGGGGAGGCTGGCTTCGTCTGTGGACTTTTTCGGAATGTTGAGGATTGTTCTCCACTGGCGCTATCGAGAGCTCCGCTCGTCTTGCATGCAGGCCCTTTTGCCGTTCCAATGAGATGCCGGGGCTGTTGTCCAAGCTCAACGTCGATGTGGCTGGAGCTCGCTTCCAGAAGCGGGAGAAGGGATCGGAGAAGTAGCCGGGGGGGGGGGGGGGGGGGGGGGGAGGCGGGGGGGCGGGAGGGGGGGGGGGGGGGGGGGGTGATGACGCTCTGCGGGGAGAGAAGAAAAGGGCGAGGATTCGTGTGCTCGATGCGTGGGCGAGATGGATCATGGAGATGGTGTTTTTGCACGAAGATGCCGACCCTGACCCTGATCAACCCTGACCCTGGCCAACCCTGACCCTGACCAACCCTGACCCTGGCCAACCCTGACCCTGATTGGAACATGAGACCCTGGTCTGCTGTAGGGTAGCGGCTCGAATGTAAAATGCGCCTACCCTGGAGGATGAAACTGGATACATGATGTGCACATGCAGTCGAGGTCGTCGTCGGGCCAGCGCCTGGAGCAAAACATGGAACATGAACATTGGATCCAGATACTGTATGTAGAAACGGACGTAATCCATCCATGAAACAATTGAGGACGCTCGGCCAAGCAGACAGCCATTGAATGCATGGATGACGCCGCGCACTGAAACATCGAAGTGGCAACACCACGGCTTCCTCCCGATCGCCCGTCAACAGCCTCGACCGGGTCCCCTCAACCTCGATGCCTACTACTCCACGCAGCATGGTACGCCCATCCTCGACCCGACATTGAACACGCCCTGACCCCCCTCCCCCTCGACTCCTCTCCCCCCCCCGCCCTCGCGCGTACAGCAGTGGCCGCACACACGAATGCACTCGGACGGCCGCAATGGGCAGCAACGCTGAGCATGTCGTGCTGCAGGCCCCCGAGCTCCCGCCAGACGCAGGCACCAAGCGCAAACGCGGTAGACCCCCGAACGCGGCGAGACGAGACGCCCTCGACGCGCCGTCGACCATCGCGGCTGCGGAGCACGACGAGGATGCGGGCGCTGATGCCGAGGATGTGGGACGCCCGCGGAAGCGTGGCAGGCCCCTCCAAGGCATGGCCAACGGGACATCGGTCGCGGACGACGATGCGCCCGCCAAGGGCGTGGGGAAGACGACGGCAAGGGGGAAGGAGAACCGGCCGCTGATCGACAAGGCTATTGGGGGCGTGGTGCCGGCGCCATCGCCGGCGCAGGACGTGAAGCGCAAGCGTGGGCGTCCTGCGCTGGGCTCGCGCGTACAGCAGGACAAGGCGATCGAGCGAGGGCTCACGACAAATGGGACAGGGAAAGGGGAAGGGCGCAGGACGAGGACGCACAGACAAGCACTCGAGACGAATGGGACGGAAGAGGCTACAGAGGCTGCTCGACCACCCGAGATTGTGGAGCCTCGGAGGGCGCGGCGCGAGAAGCCACAAGAGCAAGGGGAGCTGGAGCCCAAGCAGGAGCGCGAGCAGCCCGCAAGGCGGAGGAGAGGGCGCCCGTCGCTGCAGGATCGGCGCGAAGTCGAAGAAGAGCAAGGGGAGGAGGAGGAGAGGGAGGAAGGAGAGCAGCCGAGATTGAGGAGACGCAGGCGGCCGTCCATACAAGAGCCATCCCATCCTCCTCTTGCTGAAACACGAGATCAGACCACACCATCGTCATCATCATCATCAAGGAGCGCGGCCAAGGTCGTGAACGGCGTGGACGAGGCTGCGTCTGAACCAGCAAAAAGGGGCCGCAGAGACACGAAGGCAAAGGGTCCTGAAAAGAGGAAGCCGCCTTCAGAGCCGAGCAAGCCAACGAACCGCCGGCGGGAGAGAATCGCCTCCCAAACACAACCCACGGATAAGCCACAGCTCGACAAGAAGAAGAACAAAATCAACAACGACGCCGACGCCGACGCCGACGCCGACGCCGACGCCGACGCCGACGCCGACGCCGACAACGAGGAAGATGGCGACGACGCCCCCCCCTCCCCCGAGAAACCATACACCCACATCGCTCCACACGTCCACCGCGTCCGCCAGTCCGAGATCCGATCAAAATGGTCACCCCTCGGCGAGCCCTCCCTCTCCGCCATTACCTCCGTCCTGCGCCTCGCCCAGCAGCCCATCCTCCAGCGCCTTTCCAACACCCAGCAGCGCCGCGAGCACACCTCCGCGGCGTTGCGCCTCGTGGCGAGCCGCATCACGCGCAAGATCGCGCGGGGCCTGCCCTTCCCTCCGGCCGCGATGGCGGGGCCCCGGGGGGCCTCCTCGCGCCACAACATCACCACCAACGACAACAATCTCAACCATCAAAATCACGCCAGCAATCACAAGAAGAAAGACGGCAGCAACGACGACGCCGCTCGCGCCGCCGAGCTCGACTTCGAGAGCGTGCTGGACGCGAAGCAGGCGCTCGAGCGGCAGCTCGACCCGGCGCTGCACGCGGTGGACCTGCTGCGGAGCGAGAAGGAGCGGCTCGAGCGCGAGCTGGAGAGGGACTACGAGGTGTTGCGGAACCTGGATGTCAGCGCGCGGGCGCAGGCGAGGGACCATCGCGCGCTCGTGAAGAAGGCGCATGTGCTGGCGCCGGCGCCGGAGGCGGGCGCGGAGCGGCGGGAGGAGGGCCAGGATGGCCTTTTGCTGCGACCCTCGCCGGCGTCGTCGGGCGGCTTGTTTGATGTGAGTGATTGTGCTGAACCTGGCCACCCCCCGAGTCTCTCGATGTGCAGCGAAAGCTGCATATGGACATACGCAGACAGACACGAATAGATCTTTGGAACGATCACTGACACTGTCTAGAACCTGCAAGAGGGCGAGGAAGAGATCAAGGAGCTTGGCCTCCAGCTCGGGAGCCACGCGGAGAGCATACGGAACAACTTGCGCCAGACGGAGGACATCCTGCCGGAGCTGTCTCGCGGCAGGGCGGCGCTGCAGGACGTGCTGTTTCGGTACTTGGACCAGGAGCAGTACGAGCGCGTGTTGTTTGGATAAGGGGTGGGTTGTGGTGATGCCTGGGCCGTTTTGGGGGAGTTGACGATATCTGTGGAATTGCGTGCGTACGAGATGATGATAGGAGGGATCAAGCATGTTTTCGTTTTTTTTTGTTGTTTTTGCGATGCTATCTGAGTATTGGCAGGGTGTTGGGCAATTGAGGCATGGGTCGGCGGAGATGTGTATTGAATAACCATGGGAACGGTACGGTATGACAAGTGAAAGAGAGGAGTGGGATTGAGGAGTGGAAGTGAAGAGTTCGCGGGACCTAGGAGGGGTCCTCGGTGTGGACAGGATGTACAACGGTTGGGATGTGAGGGAGTTGGCCTCCTGATGGCAATACGAGCGCATGTGCTGCGCTACTCAAGTGCTCTTTCAATATCACGGCGCTCTCCAGGGCCACCATTTCCATGGGTTCAAACGGCAGGGTTCGTGCTCGTGGGTTGAGGATTCTATTTCTCTTCGAGGCACGAGCACATGGTCCCGAAAGCGTCATTGCAGATCAAATGATATATACAAAAAAAATAGGAACACATAAATCCATCCATAAAAATACGTCGTGAGATTTTCTTAGCATCCAGTGCCCTTGTCTGCACCATTCCCTATGTACCATGCGTGTTGATCATGTCCTTGCCTCTCGGCGCGCGCGCGCGCGCGCAAGCGGCAGCCGTCTAGTGACGGATGTGCGCGAAGCCAGCGGAGGGGCGGGGCACGCGGTGGTGAGTGCCGTTGTGGCCGGTGGGGAAGGGGACGCCGCTCTGGGTGGGGCAGGCCGTGACGGTGGTGACGGCGGTGACGGTGGCGGTGGGCGCGGCGGCCATGGTGACGAAGACGGTCTGGGTGGCGGCCGGGGCGGCGACGGTGACGGTGACGGTCTGGGGCGCGGGGCAGTCGGAGCCGCTGGGGGCG
>NIGD01000001.1:3972457-3988122 GCA_003055185.1 Escovopsis sp. TC
CCCCCCCCCCCCCCCCCCCCACCCCTCGCTCCGAGAGGGGAGTCGGCTGCTTTCGTTCTCGCTGCCCTCATCCATCCATCCCAATCGTCCTCACCCCCATTCTCCACATCAAGATGATCATCATGATGGATAGCTTCATCGCCGTCCTCACCCTTCTGATGACCGCCCTCGTCCTGAACTCCGCCTCCGCCTCCCCCTCCCACATGTCTCTCCCTCCTCCCTCCCCTCAATCCAACGGCGGCCCTCCCAGCACCATCGCTCGCATCTTCTGTGCCTCGTATCCCACCGGCCAGGACGGGCTGCAGACCGATCTCATCCTCCTCGGCCCGCAAAGCAGCCTGGGCGCGGACCTCATCACCAACATCTCCCAGAACTTCGTCTCCGACTGCCAGTTCTCCTCCTTCCATGCAAAGGCACTGTTCTCATCCCTGCCCCAGACCGGCGCCCTCCTCCTCTCGGGCAGCAGCAACACGGGCTCCCTCGCCCAGCTCGAGACATGCCTGTCCAAGGCCGTGAGCGACGCCGTCGAGGCTCGGAACCTCACCTACGAGGCTCACGCTCCCGGGACCAGGTGTTGGCATCTTGATTCGCCCGCCGACCTCCGGCGCGACCGAGGCGGTCAAGAGATCTTTGGTGATCACAGCATCGAGGTCGGCGACCGCGTCTACCTCGATTCGGGCAACTGGCTGCGCGTCCTCGAAGTCTCTAGCACCAACGACGACCCGTGCCCGCTCTTCCTCTCCGTGGCTGAGATTGACGAGCTCGCCCAGACCCTCGCTTCCTTCTCCGACCCTGGACCCGAGTTCGACGCGTTCCAGGCCGGCGGCTTCGTTGTTGCAGTGGGTCCGCCTCCCCATGCGCAGCAAAACACCGGGGACACCCCTCTTTCCTCGTCCTCTTCCTTTTCTTCTTCTTCTTCTCCTCCTCGTCCTCCTACCGATCAACAACCCCCTCCTTCTCGACCTGCCGGTATCTTTTTCGTCGCGTACAATGGCGACTCTGGCCCGAAAGCTGGGCAATTCACCGAATATGACTGGCTCAACCTCATGGAGTCCCTGACTGCCACTTTGAGCAGCGGCTCGACCACGGCCATCTCCGCCACATTCAGCCTTGATGACCAGATGACGCTGTTCATCACCGCCGGCATCTTCCCGACGACAGATGATGACTAGACACCCGGGCCCGGCTTCGACGTGTCGGCATGGGCATCGAATGGATTCAACAAAAATACTTCAGTCCATTTGGCATCGCCGTGCACATGCCCCGTCAAACGCGGAGGTGACACACGCGGATTTTGCGATCCGGGTCTCTCTCGCGGGATTGCGGGCGACGACCGTGGGCAGTGATTTTGTCGCTCCATCTCAGTAAAAGGCGATCTGGCTTCAAGAGGAACCGTTGCACGCATTGATACCCATCATTTCTGTCTCAAGCGAAAACCATCGGCCACTGGCCATGATCTCTGAGGCTGTCGCGCGTCTTTCTCGAAATTGCTCGTGTTCCTACCCTCAGGTTTGTATCTCCATTATGCCAGGAAAGGAGGGGCCCAAAAATGTACCAACAGTTGGATTTGGGCACCACCTCAATACAGAAATCGCACCTGCGTGGAGGACCCCGAGCCGCGGCTGGACGGTGTTGCATTGCCCCGATGGAGGCATCCCCTTGTTTGCAGCCAGGTAGTGTGCCGCATGGAGCGCTTTCAGTGTCTCCTCAACATGACTCCGTATTCGTCATCAATTCGCTGGTGATGGACGTCCTCTGAAAATGGCAGCCAGATTTCCAATCACCTTCTACTGGTAAGAAGGGCTGAAGATCGTCGTTTCAGTGACGCGCCCACTGACTCGGGATTCTCCAGAGCCGGCCTCTCCACTGCCTTTCCCCCCTTTTCTTTTCAGGGGCTCCAATCTCCACGAGTCATGTCCGCAGATAGTAAACTTCCTCTGTAAGCTCCGTGCATGCGTTCGGGACGATGCTGCACATTTGGCATGGTCGATCTTGCATTGGCCGCGAGATTGCCGCTAGTGTCCGTGCTGCCGAAAAAGGGGTATTTGCGTAAGCACGAGGCGGCTCTTTAGCGCCGAGCATGTGAAACGCCGAGACAAACGCCCCTCGGTCGACTGCTTCGAGGATTGCCTTCTTCCACCAGGAAAATGTTTTCGACGAGCACACCACCATGGTAAAGAACGACTTCTTTTACGCCGTGGCTGAGCTAATCGACCTCTTCGATCCTCGGCCGTGGTCTGCCATGATCGCCCGGGATGCGAACTCCCACCGGCCCTGGATCGTCCCCGGGGTGGAGGCGCAGACCGGACAACCTCCCCAGGCCGGACGCAGCCTCTCTCTCGCTCTGTGTGGGAAGCAAGCTCCTCATCCCCCAATGCTCGAGGCTCTCGACCACATCCCTCGCGTGCTGCTGAACAAGCCCGTCGTTATCCGTCCTCGCGACGTAATTCAGTGTCGTCTGCATCTCTTGCCGGCTCTGCTCTGTGAGGCCGAATCCGAGGCTCTGGCCCGCGGACCTGGCCTTCTCCAGAGCCCGCGCGAAGCTGAGGATGAGCAGTACAGCTGCCCTGCGCAAGATGCCCGTCTCGAGCCCGGGCTCCATGGTCAAGACGTTGATGCTCAGATCGACACCTGCAGACACAAGAGTGGGGCCCAAGCCCGCGATGTTCGTTTCGATGGCGCTGCCAAAGATTGACAGCGCCGAGGCACGCATGCGAACGTCCTCACTTCCGCGTTTGCTTTCCCATCCCCTCAGTATGCTGGCAAGGATATCGTTGTTGGCCTTCTGCTCTGCTGTTTCATCGCCCTCGTCGCCCTCGCCACCCCCATCAGATTCATCCGCCTTGCTTGCGTCAGAAGTAGCCTCTGCCTTTTTCTTCTTCAGGTCCTTAAGCCTTTGCTCTCGAGCCTGCTTTGCCATCGTCTTCGGCCTGTATCCTCGTCTGCCTGCGATAGAAAGCAGCGTTTCGCCCATAGACTCGGCGACGTCTCCGGAGAATATCTGGCCGAGCCTCTCAATCACCTGAAGTATGGCCTCGCCAAATTTGAGACGGACATCGGTGGATAGTCTCTCCTGGGCGTCCAGGTAATTCTCAGTGAGCTCTTGCATTGTCGACTTGGGGTGCTTGTTGGCAAGCTGGGTGAATGTCTTGATGACTCGCAGATTGATGAAGTCGTCGTTTTCCCTTAAGAGCCTCGACATGAGGACCATCGTGGCCGGGATATCGAGTATAGCGCTCTCGGCTGCTATCAGACCTGACAGGAGATTGAGCCCTTCAGACACCACCGGTGGGGGGTTCTCGCTATCTCCGGTGATGTAGCTCATAGCCAGATGATAGGTCTTGCGGTCCTCGATTTGCCTTGCACTTGGGGTCGGGCCTGCGTCAGTTGACTTCTCCTCCAAGTCGTCTCTATATCTCAGCAGCATGGCCAGGTTTCGTGCTGTGGCAGACACCTCGGTCCTTTCGCCCTCCCCAATTCTTTCCAAGGATCGTTCAACGATAACCAGCTCTGGAGGATTGACGTCCGACTTCTGAAATGTTGGCGATGTGATGACAAGATTCAACAAGCTCAGAACAATGCCGATCACATCGTCTCCCAGAGAAGATTTCTCGTCTGCCTGTAGAACCTGACAAACCAGCTCCAGAAGCTGGTCAAAGTGGCTGACCAATTTCTCAGGTGCCCTGTCCATCAGTTTCTGAAGGATCGTGATATCGATGAGATCTTTGATGGCCGAATCAGGGCCTTGAGCCATGCCTGCTTCCTCGCGGTCAGTAAGAATACAAGATCCGCTTCGTCTGCCGGCTGTTTGGATCCATCGTCTGAGAAGACGGAGAAAAACTGATGATATCTCCTCCGCGGGGCACATTGAGCACGCAAAGATGACCAGGGCCGTTGACTTCGATTCAATTTCGGCCCAGTCGAGCTTTGCTTGAAGGCCTTCCCCGCGAAACCTCGATTCGATGATTCCAATGCCTCCATTTCTTGAAATTTTAAAAGCCCAAGGAGAGCCCTCTTGGCCACCCGGATACCCCTTGTATAGCAGATCTTGGATGAGAGCGGTGATGCTTTCTGCAGTGCCGAAGAGCCTGAGGTATGTCTGGATTAGGCCCCTGGACGGTTTGCACAGACTCTTCTCGGTGTCTTGTGACGGGTTCATCCAAGAAGCCAGGGCCCAGAGTGGCGAGAGGACAGGCTTCAAAACTCTCCTGCACAGACCAGGGGAAGGGTTGGACACAATCAGGAGCTCCAGGCGCCGGAGAGATCGCGCAAGATCGTCTGGCGAAGTAAGGATCCTGTCCATGCCCAAGTCCACGATCTCGGCATCGTCATCGCCGGACCTGGCTTTGAAAGCAGCACTAGTGGGCGTATTTCGAAGGCCAGGATCGATAGACTCAAGCAACGGCTGCACAAAAGCATTCCAGCCCGGGGTATCTGATGATGATGTTTAGTCATTCTCTCTTCCTCAAAAAGAAAAAAAACCACCAAGCAAGTAGAAGCGGGCATCGAAATCTCTTACCCGGTGCTCCAAATTGGCGCTTTCCAAGAATGCCGAACCCAACGACCTGGGCAGCCGTCTTCGCCATATCGGCGCCTGCCTCCCCGTCAAAGAGCGCGAAAAGCTGTCCCGCTAGGCCGTGGAACCATTGGTCGGGACTCATAGAAGCCGGAACAGAGGACAAGAGCTTCGTCGCGACAGCCACCGCCTCATGGGTGATGTCGGCGCCCTTGCTCTCCTTGACCCGGCTGGTGGCGCCCTCGGCCGCCTGGCCGCCGTTGCTCGGATGAACGGCAAACACGAATTCCAAAGTCGCCCTCACCCCATCCTGGCGCAACGGTAGCAGAGTCAAAGTCTGCATAAACGGTGTCCTCAGCCATGGGGGGAGTACATTCGGCTTGATCAGAGTGTTGAGTGCATGGAGGAGAATCCACGTCTGTGTTCTGCGTAGAGGCTCGTCAGCTCCTTGCACATCACCTTCTCCAAGGATTCGGGGCCCGGTCAACCTGAAGTAATGAAAGAGCATGCCTACCTCTCGATCAAGTCATGATATTCGACCAGGCCAGTCTGACGCCTGGCAGCCTCGATTGACGGGTCAAAAGCAAGCTTGGCAGCTTCTATGATTGCCTCTAGGACTTTTGGTTGCGGCTTTGCCCCCCCGGACGGGTCGGCATGATTCTGATCCGCGAGCTCAGAGGACATCACAACATTGGGAATGAATTGACAATGATCTGCGCTGAAGCGGGAGACAAAGGTCAATGATCTTGAGCCTTATCACTTAACGTACTTGCCCTCGTCATGATGATCCTCAGGCGCAACTCTCTGATATCAAGAGAAGCGACGCCCAGCGTTCGGAGGTCGTTCGCGTTCGGGAATTGCTTACAAAGCACAAATTCTTAGTCAGGATCATCTCAATCACGTGCTGGCGCGCCTTCCGCGATTGCGAGTCTATGCGCGTCGGTGGGTCTTGCCGTGCGGTCAAAGCTTCTGGCCCTTTCAGAACGACTTCGCGTCTTGGCCTGTTGACATCACGATCTCCCCTCACCAACCCTCCACGGGAAGCCGACCAACTCCCCCCCCCGCCACCATACTTTGCGGCTGGAGGCCGTTCGCTTGACTCGCGTCGATTTTGCCTCTCTTCCCGCATCTCCGATTCGTCTTCGATTCCAGACTCGGCTCGAGCTCCTTCGACGCCCCCCTTTCCCCCCGATAGGGCGGCATTCAGCTGTGCACGTCGCCTTCCATACAGTGCCCAACTCTGGTTTTCCGCGAGGAATGTCTATTGCAGACCCCCCCTTTAGGCCTGTCGCCCAGGATATGTAGCCCACGAGTTCTGCAACAGACTCTCGTCGCTGGCTGCACGTGGATGTATTCTGGCCATTTCGCCGTCGGTTGCTCGATGGTCAAGCCTAGCCGGGGGAATTCAGTTTTGGAACTTAACCCTAAAACTTTTGCTGGTTCTCGAACAAGCCTTGCACTACCGTCGTCGCCTCGCCTTTTATGTCATCCGGCCCCTCCTGATCCGAGCTTCCCCCACTGAGAAGTGGTTGCCCGATGAGGAGAGGGAAGGACTCGACGGAATGGCGGGGCGTGGAAACCAGTCACCTCTGTGTGCGCGATTGGGGGCTGCCATGAGTCCCGTATGGGCGGCAGTTAGATCCTAAGAGAGGACGCTCGTCGGCTCCCCCAGCTGGTTAGATCGCGGCCAACAATCGGTTCTCCCAGCGGCGCGTGAAGCGACTGTGGCGTGCTGTCGGCCATGTGCCGAGCTTGGGTGTGACTTCACGGAGTTTCATGCCTTGGGCAGAAAGAGAAGTTTGAGAGAGCTGGAGCCAAGAAAGGCCACGAATGATCAACTTGCGGCATTTTTCGATCTCGAGTTCCAGACCAGATGGTGGGTGTCTTGTCGGAAGCAAGCACTGACACGCTGGCATCAGACAGAAATGCCTGCAACTTGATCCGGCATGCCCTTCTTTTCTGCTCATGGAGACTCTCAAATTGTCTTATTTTGCGTCCACCCATTGCAAGAAGGCCATGCCACATGCTCTTCGCGATGCTCGGCCCGTTGGGACCACACAACAGCAACAGCTAAAGGTGTGAGATGCCACATCTGACCGGGCCAAGTGCATTAACCTTCGATCGCGGGCTTTGGTCTCCGATGCAGAAAGGGCGCCAGTGCTTCCCACCGAAAACGATCGTTCGTTCTCGGCGCAATCCTCGTCTTGCCAGCCCCCCCCTCCCTTTCTCGGCAGGCCGAGATGAGAACACGGTTTTTTATGGATGTCTTTTGTCCGTGTGTCAATGCCCTCCTCGGTCGATCCTTGCGAGCGATTTGGAGAGGCAACAAAAACAAGTCCTTGTTGGCAGTGCAAAGACAAACGGAAGGAGCTGGCCTTGTCCGGACTCAAGACGACCGACGGAGATGTGGCCGAGGCTCTCGACAGCAATCTCGGAAGGTCCTGCGAAGGCAGTCGAGTATCTTGGGGGATTGGTACGGGGCGCGACGCTCAAGCGAGATGGCTTCTTCAGCCAACGCATGATGGCGGTATTGAAATTTGAAATCGGCTGTGGGATCGGGACCCATCGCGAGTTGGAGTCAAAGCTTCGTGCTTGTCCGTGTCCGCAGCCGATTTTGAACATCTGGTCACATCTGCGTATTGCCGGCGCCCTGATTGTGCTTTATTCGTTCTTGGTTGTCCCTTTGCCAGAAATGGTAGGGGGGACAACCCCTCGGTGGGCTCGGGGATAAGTCTCATCCGTCCTTTCGCAAGGTTGACTCAATGCTGACTGAAACAGATCAAGAATTGCCGAGACAAGGACGAGCGGCCGTCGTAACACCGCGCCACTATCGAAGACCAAGAGACCTCACCTCAAGCATGCGGCTCCGAGGTCTGGCCCGCCGCTCCAAGGAGGCCCATTGGTCAAAGGGAAAGGAGGAAAAGGGGGAAAGGGGGGAGGGGGGCCATCACAAGAATGAGCTCCAGGTCATCACGGGAATTGGCGCCTCTTGTCGAGGGTCTGATTGGGTTTCCCCAAGAAGATATTGGGAGGGTGCGTCAGCCAAATTTCATGGAATGGGACGTGCACACTCTTCAATGCTCCGGAAGCAGGCCAAATGTCATCTATTTGCCGAAACAGCCGCCTCGGCGGAAGAACAGTGGCGCCGTGTGCTCAAAGACCAAATCCTTCCGAGAGGTTGTCAAAGGCTGTGAACGGTAAGCGAATCGAACTAGTGACAACCGATGCGTCGGACATGGAAGGATTGCAAGATGTACGCGGAGTGGACGACGAGCCAAGAGTTTCGTCGGATCAAAGAGCGGGGAGATGGCCGTCGGAGGGGTCTCGGACCTCGATTGCTGGTCCAGCTGAGAAGCGGATGCCCACTCTTCGTACCGCGAGCGAGCTTCTCGTATCACGATGCGGGTGCTCGGTATTTGTGGACATGCCGCAATTACTCGTACCACTACTGGTACATACCTATGGAGGGGCTGATCTTGGCTCGTTTAACGACCTATATTTTGTACGGATCATGGACCCGGGTTCGTCCAAAATGGGCCGCTCGGGAGACGAGCCACCCTACCTGGTCATCGAAGGATGGGACCCTGGCTGATGATCGCCAAGGGACCCAAACGCGATGAAGCATTTGCTACCCCGGGAGGTATGTCGTATGTATGCTCGTTCGGATGTACGAGTAAGGGTACGAGTAAGTATGAGCACGAGCAGCCAGGCTTTGCGGACGATGGTAAGATGATGCGATGCGCGATAAGTTTATTGATTTCTTGGCCTTGGCCTTGGCTCGGTCTTGGGCTACCGATGACAGCACGACTCCGTACAACTCGTACATACAATGGATGCCACATCTCGTACTACCAGTACAAGTATGTTGATCCACAATTCGAAAGTCGACCCACTCGCCCACCTGAGAGAGGGACCAGAGGCCAAGGATCAATGACACAATGGCTGAAGATGGACGGCTTCCCCGGCTGCTTGGTTGACATCTGGTTCCTCCCGCGGTCCGAGCCTGGCCGTCAGCCTACAGAGAACATCCTGGCGAGGACCTGCGAAGCTTGTTGACGTTCCCATCCCGGCCTCCATGGAACCGATGGATCCGACCACGAAGTCGGGTTCTGTGATGAAGTCGACGCACACGCACGTGACCTCGAGATCCAGGGATCTACCTATTCGTGGAGTTGATCCCAGTGTCTGGGCGGCTCTCCCGAGACCTCAGGCTCCGAAAGAGGCAAGAAAGACTCAGGAGGCGATTCGCGGTGGAGGCAAGGGCGCAGGGGAGGCAGGGGAGGCACGGCAGGAACGATGGGGGCCAGGGTAAGCAGGGGGATGGTTGGGGGCATGAATTGATGTCGGGGAAGCGAAAAGGGCAGAACGCTGCTTAGTACTACTACTCCTCCTAGTAGTACTAGTAGTACAGTAGGAGGTATGTAAGGAAGAAGAGCAGAAGGCGGTACCTGAAGGAGGAGAGATAGAAAAGGAACAAAAGGACAAGGGAAAGGAAAATTGGAAAGCAAGGAAGGAATGAGACAGGAGGGGACAGGAGGAGACAGGAGGAGACAAGAGGAGACAGAAGGAGAAAGGTGGAGAAGGAAAGAGGGGCCGAGCAAGACACAAAAGGGGAAAGACCACGAATGGGAGAGAGGGAAGGCTCGATGGCGCGAGAGACGGCTCGGAAAGAAGAGGAAAGAGAAGGAAAGAACAGCCTCCAGCTTGGCATGAGGCAAGAACATCGCGAGGGACGAGGGACGAGGGGCAAAAAAAAAAAGGCCCACGAAAGCCCACGAATCCGCCCCGAATGCAGCCCATCGATGATCCTCCAAATTCGAGTCCGCCGGCGGGGAGACACAATTGGAGCGGCCTCTGCTCAACGTGGCCAGTGCCAGCCCCTGGAGCAACCATGTCCTCCCAGCCCTGCCACAGGGCCTCTTTTGACCCGCACCGACTCATGCAGCGATGGGTCCAGGGATCGGCTGCCCACGCCTGCATCCAGAAGCAGATGGCCGACAGGGTATAGATGCCCCTCTGGCGCGGCGATATCCTGGAATGCTCGGTGAGGGATCGCGATCCTCAACGGCGGCTCGATGACATCTTCCGAGCACCCCGACGACCCCGACGACCACGACGACGTCGAGGAAATAGACGGGGAGAAGGGGTTCAAGGAAGACGAGCAAAGAGAAGGGGGAGAGCAGCAGGAGGAGATTGAAGAGAGGAGAAGACAGGAAGAGTGGGGAGAAAAAGAAGAAGAAGAAGAAGAAAAGCAGGAAGAAGAGGCGTCGTCGGCTTCGTCTTTGCCTTCGGCCTGCGAGAAAGGGGCGGACGGTCAGTCTTGCAACAAAGGTACAGTTCAGGGTCGGCAAGCCGAGGGCACCTGGGCGGCTGGCACCGTCCACTGTGCTCAGTGGGTGTTGAGACTCACAATGCAGATCGCACAGGGGGAGTTATTCACCCATACCCAATTCGGGCAGTTGTGTGAGTAAAAGTTCTTGCAGCGATACTTGTAGAAACCGCCGCTTCCGCTCATGATGGATGATTGCAGTCTGGACGAGACGACGAGAAGATGGCTAACAAATCGTGGACTACCAGATGATGAAGATCAAGATGCTTCTTCTCGAGGCCAAGTGGACGAGCAAAGGCTTCCACCCGGTGGGTATATATCCTCGTGTTCCGACGAAGCGTCGTCTTCCTCCCCTTCCGAGGCGAATATTGACAAGGCATCGTCTGCTCCGTCGACGCGCTCTCCCATCACCTACAGGTACTAAATCAGCCATGGAGGTAAGTCGGCCGGATTGGATCAGATCAGGCCATTTCCCCCCCCCCCCCCCCACAACCGCCTTCTCTCTCTTTCTCTCTTCTCCTTGCCTCGGTTCTCATGTCCCCCGTTCGCCCCCCCCCGTCCCCCGAGATCCCTCCCCGGCAGCCCCCGCGTGCCGCAACATACGGAGGTTCCCTCGAACATTGATCGACGATATCTCTCTCGCTACCTACTGACTTCCTGTACTATAGAATCTGAGTCATATTTGGCCTGCTCATTGGCCACTGAAGGAACTGGGTGTACTTTCTTAGCTCCTTGCCTCGACGCCCAAGAGTATGTCCCATGGACCCGGCTTCAGGGGGGCCCCCGTGGAAGTCGCCTTAGGGCAAAACGAATCGTGAAATTTTGACGGCCAACTAAGCAAGGATGCGGACGACTAGTGTTCAACGGTCCCAGGATAAGGACGGTGGATGTGGTTCCTCATTTCCATCAAGATGGATGCCTGTTTGGCATTGACATTTGAATGTGCATGTAGGGCCGCGCACATGCGACATGAGCTGTCTGTTGCAGAGCTTCTGCATAAGGGAAAGTCACAAAGGGCTCGAGAATGCCGGGGGAATCGAGATGGTGCCGACTGTGGCCGCGAGAGACCGGATGTCTGCCGTGGAGACTGTGGTTCGCATGTCCGCAGAGAAGGAGGAGGACACGACATTGGGCCGCCCGCTGTGCGACATCGGGATGCTTCCCGGCGTCCTAGCCTGGAAGCCTCCTGTCATCGGGCAAGAACCCCGAGCAGATCAAGAAGAGATGACGGGCAAACCAATGATGCCGGATCGGAAGATGGGATCCCCCCCCTGTGCGAATCCACCTCGGGCCGTTCTGGAACCAGACCCATTCGCCACTTCAGGAGATGCCGCTTTCCCCCACGTCGGTCAGAAAAGGGTTTAGACATCGGCTCTCGCGTGAGCTGAACGGGCTTCCTGCACAAACCTTCGGCCCTCTGTCATGGGCGAAAGAAGACAAGATCCTAAGGCTTGGAGAGCCACCGAGGGCCAGGAGAAAGCAGAAGATGACGGGGGTGAGCGACCAAAGAGGCAGGCGAGAGGAGAACGGTTCTTGCCCTCGGCTTTACTTTGCAAGAACACAAGATGAACGGAAATAGTGAGGGTTTCCGAGTCCTGTTGCCGCGCAAAGTTTGACTATCAGGGGTGGAATGGAAAATTTGAGCACGGGTGAAGATCTAGCAGCATCTCGAGTAAGTTCCCTGCGTTGCTGCGCAGCCCTGTGGCAGTAGGTACGAGGCCGAGTATTGCTATGCTGCAGTTATCCAGGGCGTTTAGGAAGGGCTAGCGCAGAGATGATTCTCTACGGCCCGGTCACACAAGGGGGGCGTGGGAGGGTGTTAGAGGCTTGCGTGCTTCCAAGGCTTTCCAGGTTGCCGGAGCTCGAGAGGGGAAGGGGGGGATGTCTTGCCGAGCAGGAAAGGGGTCCGAACACCCAACGGCACCCATGTGCGTCTGCATGGTTGTTTTATATCCGCGCGTTCGACGTTTCATCTGCCTCGAGCAGCATTTCCGTTTACGATTTTGACCCGCCCGCAACTCGCACATACAGGCACTATATGTAAGGCAAGTGCTCGAACACATAGATTTACCTAAGGAGGTACATGACCACGCAGAAGAGGCTGCTTCGAGAGGGGGCTGACCTGGCCTGGCTTGTCGCGAGGGACAAGGAGTTGTCATCACGGGGATCGACGATGGCTCGTTGGCGGACGACGCAAGGAGGAACTAATGTGCCGAGTTTGCGGAGATTTTTTTTTTCTTTGGCTGGGGGGGGGGGGGGGGGGGGGGGGGGGGGGGGGTGGAGGGGGATATTTCTGCTTGAACCTGGCCGGCGAGGAACGAGTACGAGTACGATTCCTGAGGGGCTGAGCTGCAAATTGAGAACAAGGGTTGGGGTTTAGAGAGATCAGGTTCAAGGTTCTGCCTTGAGGAGGGGGAGACGCAGGCAGGAAGATTAGCACCTGGATGGAAACATGGATGTGTGCGTGTGTGTAGGGAGTACGCATAAGAGGGTACGTGTACTCCGTAATCGATGAAAGGACATGGGAACTATGAGAATCCCATGTTGGCGACGGATCATAAAGATAGAAACGAGACATGGAGGGAGATGGACGGGGGGGGGGCGGACCGGGAAAGAGGAAGACAGACAGACAGACAGACAGACAGACAGACAGACAGACAGACAGACAGACAGACAGACAGACAGACAGACAGACAGACAGACAGACAGACAGACAGACAGACAGACAGACAGACAGACAGACAGACAGACAGACAGACAGACAGACAGAGGACACGGAGAGCATGGAAGGGAAAGAAGAGAGATGGATACCAATGGAAAGAAGAGATGGAATGGAGGGAGAAGAGAGAGAGGCCGTCAGCCGGCAGAGGCCTTGGGACAACGGCCGCGGGGCTGGGGTGTGCAATCAGGAGATACGAACATGCAGACTGGGAGTCAAGATGCCAAGAGTTGGAAACGGGATGGCTTCGGACGCGGCGAGTGTCAAGACGCCGTCTGGTACCATGCCAGAGAGTCGTACGCCCGAGTACTAAGTATAGTATCCCGTGCTCGATACGGAGTACGGAAGACCGACAATGGGACGGTGGAGGAGTGCACGGATGAGGGAAAGGAGAAGTAAACAGGGCAATGAGGGGCGACACATACCTCCACGTGCCTATCGTGGGAGTGCTGCTGCTCAGCGTACACGTCCTCCTGGTTAATGGAATGAATCTGTTATGAGTGATACAGCACGGAAGACGGGTAATTCGGAGACGAACAGACGATTTGAATGAGGGGACTCGTGCAATCCATCCACGTATTCTTGAGACAGGACGAGGGGGGCTTACGACTCGTCCTGTCTACATTCTTGACGGGGGAGATAAGACGGCTTTCATGTGCTTGATTCTCACGATCGTGTTGTCATCTATACTGGTAGTACTCGTACTGCATGTAGAGGAGGGGGGGGCCGGGTCGAACGGATGACTTACTGACTCTTGTAATGGCGATGCGGTCCGGATGAACGTGTCAAGAACATGGAGTTGGATGAGCATCATGCATGGATGTGTTCAAGTTGAGGGTGAGATCGAGGGTTGGAGCTGCAGATTGATGATTCGTACCGGGTAGGCATCGCCCTTCTATGTTCAAGAACCAGTCCAGAATGTCGCAGTGTCGCCGAGGGTGATCGTCATTCTGGTTGCATTGGATTGATGTCAACCAGGCCTCAGCATGAACAGAGACAGGCCCTCGGCGAGCTTCAAGTGCTGGAAGAGCTGCATCTTGGATCCATGAGGCCAGATGGACGAGCCGTTGGAGCTCTTTTCCTCCTTCGGAGACCTCTCGGCTCACATATCATGCTGTAGTACTCGTATGACGAGGGGGCGAGACTCTTTAGCCGCGACTACTGCACCTTTCTGGCCCCGTCTGGGCCCGAAGATCCAACATCATCACTAGCGAAAAAAGGAAATCCCGGATGAGGAGTATCACAACGGTCGAAGGGAAGAGAGCCTGTGACGATGGCGCAGGGAGGATGGAGAAAGGAAAAGGGGGGGGGGGGGTTGTGAGGGGCCGGGCAAGCTGGTGCGGAAGAAGAAAATGAAAGAAAGAAAGGGAAAAAAAAAAGAGGGGGAGAAGAAGGAGAAGACGCAGAAGAAGATGGAAGTGAAGATCAAGCATCATTTTGAAAGTGCAAGTACTTCGGCCCCATGATCTGATAACAGAGGCTTGGGCTCCCGCACACCTCGCCGCGGCCTCGTACAGGATGTATGCGGGACTCGGTCCCAACAGTCTGGATATCAAATCTCGCCGCCCGCATCCATCCCCCCATGATCTTTGCCAACAGATGGATATGTGAACACGACCAAATGATCCATTCCCATTCCATCCCATCCATCCTATCCATCTCGCCCATTGATCCAATCCAAACCCTTCCCCGACTCGCAGCCTGCATGCTGTCAGGCGCCCGCCGTCCGCTTGACGCCACCCACACAATGCGACCATCCCACCATCCCGTCATCCCACCATCCCACCATCCCACCATCCCGTCATCCCACGGGCCCGGCATTCGGGGGGGCAGGAGGAATCGACGGGTCATAAAAAAAAGGAAGGGTTTGCGTTGAGGCGTGATGGCCCGGATTGGATGGGTAACTCGGTGATGTATGGAGGGAAGAGGGGGGTGGGCGGCTTGCAGGATAGATCGGAGGGAAGGGCCGGACCGTGGGAGGGAGGGGGGGGAAAAGGGGGGGGGGGGGGGGGGGGAGGGGGGGGGGGTGGGGATGCAGGATAGATCGGGGGGAAGGGCCGGACCGTGGGAGGGAGGGGGGGGAAAAGGGGGGAATTGGTGGCGTTTGTAAGTGTGAAGACTATGGGTGAGAATGCAGAGATGGGAAACGAGAGTATGGGTGGGTGTGGAAAGAGAGGGGTTGAGGATACGTGTGTTTAGAGAGGCGGGAACGGCTCAGCATGGAGGTGCACAGACGTGCCTGGAAGGGGAGGACTCGGTGCGAGTGCGGGCGGGAGCAGCTCATGGAGAGCAATGGTTGTGGATGGTGACTTGGGGAGGACGATGCCGTGGTGTAATGATGGGAGGAGAGGGAGGTATGTTCAGGCAAGGAGGTGAGAGGAAGGGTTGAGGGGAAAGGAGAGAAGGAGAGATGAGGCGTCTTTGATGGCGCGCAAACAGATCACTGATGCTGTGATCGGTTCACGGGACATTGGCATCGCGGGGAGCGTGCCGGATCGGTTGCGAGCGCGGGGGGTATCGAGATGCAGAGTCCAGGGAGGTGAGGCTGTCGTGGTACGAGCACATGCGTACAGACAGACAGACAGACAGACAGACAGACAGACAGACAGACAGGCATATGGCTACACACACATGAACATATTTAGGCAGACAGAGCTAGACACATGAGCAAATGCAGACATACGTACGTTTCCTTCCATGCAAACGTGGACTCCGGCGTCCTCATCGTGGACGTTGCTCCTGAGGGCAGCGACAGGTGGGTTGCACGCGCGCCGTGGAACGCTGACCCTGGGGTGGATTGCACGGCGCGATGGCTCCGCGAGATGAGATGCGGAGATCGAGGAATGTGGCAACGGTCGCCTGCCTCGCATCCGGATACCATGGACTCCTTAAGAAGGCCCTAGTATTTCTGAGGGCATTGATCTTTGTGTGTGACCTGTGAGGAATGTCGTCCTCGGAGCATGAACGATTCGGGAAATGCTGGTCTGAAATGTACGACGGAGAGCTGTGGACTTGCGGAGAAAGGGTCTTGGTGATTTGATCCCAGGAGGTATTCTTGGGGAGAGAAAAAAAAAAGGGGGGGGGGGGGGGGGGGGGGGGGT
>NIGD01000001.1:3988147-3998475 GCA_003055185.1 Escovopsis sp. TC
GGGTTGGGGGGGAGGGACCGAGATGAAATGCGATGGGACACGAATTGGGTTGCCACCTGCAGAATCGCGAGGCTTGATGTTTTGTTTTCCTCTTTGTTTATTTCTATGAGTTCTTGGCTCCTTGACTCAAGTTGAAGTAGCCAAGGCTGATCTAATGTAGTCTTTGAATGAGATGAGAAAAAGAGCCTTGGTGTTCCTACTTTCCCATTTCTTTGTTCATGAGGCGGACGTGGAGAGGGCTGTGGAAAACCCGGCGGAACGATGGATGGAGATGACTGTCAGGGGGGGTATGATGGAAGGACGGGAGGTAGTCTATGGAGGTGGGAACAGGGAGTCTGGGAAGAATCAGAACAGGGAAGAGAGGGGAGGACCGGCTTTCACCTGCCGGCTTTCATGGCCTCTTTTCTGCGCTTCTTCTCGACTGCCCTCTGCAGAGCCCTCTTGATGTCTCCCTTCTCGAAGGTCTCTAGGTCGTAATAGACAGGGGCGATGTCCTGATATGCGGGTTAGCTTGGATGCATGGGTGGGAGACCGGCGGACGCGAGGAGACGAGGAACAAGAGGAGGGTGGGTCAAATGGGAGAGCAAGGGCAGAGAGAGGAGGCTAGAGAGGAGACAAGTCGAAGGGGGTGAATGCTTACCAGCAACCACTCGGGTCGAATTCCGGTCACGGTGCGGACGTATTGCTTGGAGGTGAGGACGAACTCGTTGTAGACGACGAAGTCGTACTCGGTTCGCAAGACGGTGGACGGGTGGATGAGAACGGCCTGCTCGTCCTTGACGGTGCGGTAGAGTTTTCCCGAGCTCTCCTTCATGGCGACCTGCATGAAGAAGCCTGCGAGTAGGGCGCGGCGGATGTTGGTGTAGTAGTTCTTGTCCTCGAACGGGGTGGAGACGAGGTCGAGGGCGTGGGTCTCCATGATGCGCTTGAGCTGTGCGCGGACGCTGTCGGCGCTGGAGAGGTGCCGGAAGGAGAGGAAGTGCTCGTGGCACCAGTTCTTGACGCCGTCCGGGTTGGACGTCTCCTGGCCCTTGAAGGCGTGGTAGGCGTTGAGGAGGGTGAGGTGGTCGCCGTCCGGGTGGCTGAAGTGGGCCTTCATCTCGTCGGCGCGCTTGCGGTTGTTGGCCGGCCGGAGGAAGATCTGGGGCACGGAGAGGAGGGAGGTGATGGAGAGGACCTCGTTGGAGCAGTAGAACTCCGGGGAGGAGATGAGCATGACGGCGAGGGCCGGGTCGAGGGGGAACTCGGAGGCGAGGCCGCCAAGGGTGGTGAGCTCGCCTTCGTCGTCGAGGCAGGCGAGGTAGTTGAGCTCCTCGAGGGCGCGCATCATGGTCTCGGGCGCGGGGGGGTCCATGAGGTCGAAGTGCACGAGGTCCTCGACGCCGAGCTTCTTGAGCTCGAGGACCGTGTTGGCGAGGTTCGAGCGCAGGATCTCCGGGTACGTCTGCTCGATGAGCTCCTTCTTAAAGGCGGACTCGGTGTAGAGCCGGAAGCACTTGCCGGGCTTGGTTCGGCCGGCACGACCCGCACGCTGCTGCGCCGACGCCTTAGAGATGGGGGACACGAGGAGGGACTCGACGCGGATGCGCGGGTTGTAGATCTTCTGCTTGCTGAAGCCGGGGTCGACGACGTAGACGATGCCGTCGATGGTCAAGCTGGTCTCGGCGATGTTGGTGGACACGATGACCTTGCGGCCCGGGCGGCCCCCTTTACGGAGGGGCTCGGGGGCCTTGTCGAAGATGCGCTGCTGCTGGTGCGGGGGCAGGGTGCCGTAGAGCGGGTGGACGACGAGCGGGCCGGCGTCGACCTCGCGGGTGAGCTCGTCGGCCTCGAGGCGGATCTTGCGGCAGGCGTCCTCGATCTCGTCCTCGCCTGTGAGGAAGAGCAGGACATCGCCGTCGGGCTCGGAGGCGTGGATCTGGAGGACGGTGCGGATGGCGGCCTCGACGTAGTCGCGCTCGGGCTCGGGCGTGTAGAAGATCTCGACCGGGTGGGTGCGGCCCGGCACGGCTAGAAGGGGGGCGTCGTTGAAGTAGCGCTGGAATTTCTGGGCGTCGAGCGTGGCCGACATGATGATGATCTTGAGGTCGCGCCGGCGGTCGGCGATCTGCTTGAGCAGGGCCATGAGGATGTCGGTGGCGAGCGTCCTCTCGTGGGCCTCGTCGAGGATGATGCAGCTGTAACGGGACATGTCGTGGTCGTGCATGGCCTCGCGCAGGAGCATGCCGTCCGTCATGTACTTGAGCATGGTGCTGGGCCCGGTCTTGTCCTCGAAACGGATGCTGTAGCCGACCTCCTCGCCGAGGCGGACGTCCATCTCGTCGGCGACGCGCTGGGCGACGGACATGGCGGCGACACGGCGGGGCTGGGTGCAGGCGATGAGCTTGCCCGTCTGGTGGGGCAGCTCGTCGTAGACGACGTACTGGGGGATCTGGGTCGTCTTGCCGGAGCCCGTCTCGCCGACGAAGACGAGGATCTGGGTCGAGTGGTACTTGTCGAGGAACTCCTGGCGCTGCTTGTGGACGGGGAGGTCCCGCCTGGTCTTGAGGATCTGGAAGTACTTTTGCGAGTGCTGGGCGCCGGTGAAGGGGTTGTGCGTCGAGTCCTCGGCCCGGGAGGCCTGCTTGGCGGTCGTCTCGCGGCGCTTGAAGCCGGCGAGGACGTCGTCGTCGCCGCCGCCGCCGCCGCCGCCGCTGCTGCTGCCATCGCCGTTCTCGTACATGTGCGCGAGGTACGGGTTGCGGCGGTCGCCGTCGGTCTTCATCTTCTTATTGGCGAGGTCGTCGGACTCGGCGCTCGTCCGCTTGGCAGCCTTGGAGTAGTCGGTCATGGTGAAGACGCGAGAGTAGGCGAGCAAGGAGGCGTGGCTGCTGGTCCCAAAGACGGCAGACGGCAGACGGCAGATGGTTGATGGCAGATGGCAGATGGCTGATGGCTGATGGCTGATGGCTGATGGCTGATATGTTGGATGATGGTGGACGGCTGGCTTGTCGAAGGGATCACGGCCTGCAGAGACCTCGGGGGCAGGTCGACGATCCGATGGTCCATCCACGTGTGAGATGGCGAGGAAGGGGCTTGGGTGGTCGAGCTCGCGTCCGCCAGTGGCCTTCCTCGTTTTGGGATAGAAGGAAACCAATCGCTTGCTTCAAGTTCAGAGGCGAAGAGACGCAGGAACATCTATTTCATTCCATGGATGGACGCAGAGACGCGAAGTCGCGAAGTCGCGAAGACGCAAAGACGCCGAAGGAGAAAATTCGGCGGGCCCTCGTTATCGCTTATCGATAGGAGGCTGGCTGCTCCGATAAGGACAGTGCAAGGGGAGCCGAGCTGGCACGGCTCGCTCATGGATCTGGTGATGATCGTCATGGCGTATCTCGGGCTGGTGCTGTGCTGGATGCAGATCAGAGCCTCCAGCCAGGTCGAATCCATCGTCAAAGGGGCACGAACTGTGTTGATGAGAGCTTGATTGATACGTCATGGTTGCACGGAAATGTCCTCTCACAGTGGTCGTCCCTTGGGGTCTTGCAGCTGAGGGTAATTCCACCTTGAGTGTGACGTCCGAGCATCCAGAACCTCACTGTTCACCTCGCACTGTGAAGAAGCTCCCCACGAACAAAAACTACTACTGGCATGGATTTCACGAAAACAGGCGCTCGCCTTCATTCGGATACGCCCCTCCAAGACCGCATGGACTTGACCCTCACTCTTATGTACATGACGACGGAACGGCACGGGTGAATAGTACCTCTGCCAGCCACCAGAGGTAATGGGAAACGCCGGTCGTAGAGGTGGTCCTCGAAATTGACTCGTCTTCCAGGAGCCTGAGCTGAGCCTCTCCCTCTCTCACCACCTCCATTCGATTCTCACCACCTCGATCCGACTTTCATCACGTCCCGTCGACTCGGATCTCTCCCCCCGCCGTCTCTCATCAGTGACCAGACATGGCTTCCGAACCAGCCCACGAGGACTTCTCGCCTCAATGGCCGTCCTTCCAGTTCGGTTACCACGACTCCAAGAGGGACTCGCCGCTCGACGACCTCCAGTATGGCTACCTGCTCAACCAAGGGGTAAGTTGACAAGGTAGCCCCCAGTCTTCTCCCCCCGCCTCCCTTTCTTTGCCTTACCACCTCGACAGTTCACCTTCGTCACCACTCCCATCACCAATGGCCACTTCCGATCCAGAGTTACCCGCCTCGTCTCTGACCATCTCAAAGCCCTGCGAGAGATTGGCCAGCAGGCCACCACCAGCCTCACCCCTCGCCTCGTCGACCCCATCCTCCTGCCCCTCACCCCGGAGGACACCTCCCTCTTCCCCAGCGCCGCCGTCAACACGTACGCCGCCTGCATCAGCCCCTGGATCGACCTCGGCTCCCCCAACCCTGTCATCGCAAACATCTCTCGCCAGGTCCTGAACCTCGAGATCAACTACGCCAGCTTCTGCGGCATCAGGAGCATCATCATCCCCGGGCCCGCCTGCGACGCCTCCAAGGGCAGTGGGAACCAGGGGCTCGCCCAGTTCGCCCGCGCCGTCCAGGAGGGGCTCGCGATCGGGAGCTCCATGACCTTCGTCATTCACGTGCCCATGTATCGCGAGCCCGGTGCTGCGCCGGTCGAGACCCTCTCATCTCTCCCGACGACAGGACAGGACGCCCCCGTCGAAGCTCCTGCGTCAAAAGAAGAGATCGACGTCCTGAGCAGCTGGGACTCGTGGCACCACGTCCGCACAATCTGCCGCTACGACATGAGACTCTCCGTTGCGCTCAAGGTCCCCAAGAGGATGCCGGAAAAGGACGTCCAGAACCGATGGTTCGCGGAGCCTCTGCAGTACCTCACATTCACCCCCGACACCTTCCAGTCCAACAAGCTCGGCTATCCCAGCCTCTCGAAGCACCACCAAGCGATGATTTTCTCTTACATGCGTCTCAAGGTCGCGCCGTGGTTCCTCCTCTGCGACATGGGGCCGGAGGTCTCTCACATTGGCCATGCCCTGGCCTCTAGCAAACAACAACAGCCTGTTGCGGGCCAGTCTGCCCCGTTGATGGACGCCGACTTCCCCTCGCTGGCCGAGGCGTCAGCGAAAGCGGCCGACGGTCAGAAGCAGGTCCCGCGGCCAGACGCATACACGGACTACCTCAGATGGCTCGAGTCGGAGCAGCCACCCTTCTCGATCCTGGAGACTCCCACCCTGACCAGCTTCCAGGACTGGCTCCAGTCCCCCTTGCAGCCCCTGTCCGACAACCTCGAATCCGCGACGTACGAGGTCTTCGAGGGCGACCCGGTCAAGTACGACCAGTACGAGCTCGCCATCGCCGAAGCGCTCCGCGAGTGGAAGGAACTGGGGCGGCCCACCTCGAAGGAGGGCGTCATCGTCCTCGCCGTCGCCGGCTCCGGCCGCGGACCCCTCGTCACGAGAGCGCTCCGGGCGGCGGAGACGACGGGCGCCAGCGTGGAGGTCTGGGCCGTGGAGAAGAACCCCAACGCCTACGTTTACCTGCTCCGCCAGAACCAGCGCGTGTGGGGCGGCAAGGTGAAAGTCGTCAAGACCGACATGCGGGCCTGGAAGGGCCCCGTCGTGTCCGAGTCCGGCTCCGAGGGGAAAGAGGGCCCCGTGTACGGCAAGGTCGACATCCTCATCTCCGAGCTGCTCGGCTCCTTCGGCGACAACGAGCTATCCCCCGAGTGCCTCGACGGCATCCAGCACCTGCTCGCCAAGCCCCACGGCATCTCCATCCCCAAGTCCTACACCGCGCACGTCAGCCCCATCTCCACGCCCCGGCTGCACGCCGACATCTTCGCCCGCTCGCAGACCGACAAGACCGCCTTCGACACCCCCTGGGTGGTGCGGCTCTTCGCCCTCGACTTCGTCAGCCAGCGCGTGCCCGGCCACCCGCGCTTCCAGCAGACCTGGGAGTTCTCGCACCCGATCCCGGAGGCGACCGTCGACGTCATCCAGGCGCGGCGCTCGGGCGGCGTCGTCGGCGGCGGCGGGGGCAGCATGGCGGGCGCGGCCGGCGCCAACGACCACAACTCGCGGTTCTGCCACCTCACGTTCGTGTGCCGCAGCCGCGGCGTGACGCACGGGCTGGCGGGGTACTTCGAGTCGACGCTCTACGAGTGCCAGACGGGCGGCAACGAGGGGCGCACGGTCGAGATCAGCATCCATCCCGAGAGGATCGACCAGAAGAGCAAGGACATGATCTCCTGGTTTCCTATTTTCTTCCCATTCAAGGTGAGTTCCCCTGAGGCCAAGGGCCATCCAACACCTCGCCCCGCACCCGCTCCTCCCAAGAGAGCTCAACGCTAAACATGTTCGCCCCTCCAGCGCCCTCTTTACTTCCCCGCAGACACCGAGCTCGAGGTCAGCATGTGGCGCCAGACGGATGACACCAAGGTCTGGTACGAGTGGCTCGTGGAGGCGTGGACCTGGGTTGGGCCGTCATCGAGGGTCAAGGTCGGGTCGACCGACTTGTGCAGCAGCCGCAAAGTAGCATGTCTGATGTAGGCGGCCATGACAACCCACGATTCCATACTCCGTCCATTCTCACCCGGACGTCCCTGGCCTCACGAGCTGCAGATTCCACCCTTGATCCGATGTGTGCTCCGTATGTACGGAGTAGAGCAGAAGGAGAGGAGCAAGGGGTGGTTGATTCGGAGGATGAGAAGGCCGTATTCCTCCTGCGAAGGCAACCCCTTCTGTATAGCCTCGGTCTTCGGCATGCCTCGGTCTGATGGAACCTGCAACGCCGAGACTCCGTGGCTGCTTGCTGCTGTCCCGGATCCCCTGCAAACTGCGCCCACGCTGTGACATGACAAGACAAGTCCACGATCTTGAGCACAACCAGAGCTGGGATCCTTTCTCGACAAGGAGTCCCTGTGTCTGTACGGAGTACTCCGTACTCCGGACTCCGTACTCGTACGGAGTACGAGTACTCGGTATCTCTCACTCCGAGGTTGCTTATGAATCCACACGTCCGAAATGCGGAGGTCCTTTGTGGCGCGGGGCAGAACGCCGGGGTCTGGCTAGATTGGGTACCGAGTACTTGGGAGCTGTTCGCGAATAGCTTGATGGAGCGAGCTCCAAGCGGGGAGCTTGCCCCGCAAACAAAGTATTCGCTACCTCGATCCTCCAGGAGCAGCCCGACCTGTCAACTCCACGATCCGCTCCGCGCCGATGCTCTACCCCTCCCTTGACCATCATCGTCGTCTTCTTTTTCTGCAACTCTTCCAACCTCGGAGGACAACGACACCGACTGAAGGCCGACACGTGCCCTCTGCGACTGCATTCACCACAGCCTTCGAGAAACGCCGCGTCGCCACCATGTCGCCCCAAGCTCCGCACGACACGCTGCTCATCCCCGGGCCCATCGAGTTCGACGATGCCGTCCTCCAGTCCATGAGCCACTACAGGTCCGTGTGATAGTCCCATTGTCGTGCTTCGTACCTCGGCAGCCCGGGAATGACATCCCCATCATGTCCAATGCTCTGCCCGCCCATCCACCGTCGACCTCACGTCTGTCTTCTCGGCCCCCCCCCCCGCTGACACCACCACAGCGAGAGCCACGTCGGCCCCGCCTTCGTCGCCACCTTCGGCGAGACCCTCCGCCTCCTCCGCCAGCTCTTCCAGACCACGGACCCCGCCTCGCAGCCGTTCGTCATCAACGGCTCCGGCACGCTCGGCTGGGACCTCGTCGCCGCGAACCTCATCGAGCGCGGCGAGGACGCGCTCGTGCTCAGCGCGGGCTACTTCGGGGACAGCTTCGCGGAGGCGCTGACGACGTACGGCGCGCGCGTGGACAAGCTCGCGGGGCCCGTGGGCGGGCGCCCGCAGCCCGCGCAGATCGAGGCCGCGCTCGCGGCGAAGCGGTACAAGCTGCTCACGGTCACGCACGTGGACACGTCGACGGGCGTGCTGAGCGACCTGCGGGCCGTGGTGGCGTGCGTGCGCAAGGTCTCGCCCGAGACGCTCATCATCGTCGACGGCGTGTGCAGCGTCGCGTGCGAGGAGATCGCCTTCGACGAGTGGGGGCTCGACGGCGTCATCACGGCGAGCCAGAAGGCCATTGGGTGCCCGGCGGGGCTGTCCATCTCGATGTTTAGCGGGCGGGCGATGGAGGCCTTCCGGGCGAGGAAGACGCCGCCGGGGTCGTACTTTGCCTCGATGAAGAACTGGACTCCTAGTATTGATCCCCCCCTGAAATCCCCCCCCCCCCCTCAACCCCCCCCTTGGCCGCTGCCCTCTCGGTCCTTGTGAAGGTGGAATGGGCACTGACACAACGCTCCATCTAGTCATGCAGAGCTACGAGGCCAACAAGCCATCGTACTTCGCGACGCCGTCGCCCCAGCTCGTCCGCGCGCTCCACACCTCGCTGCAGCAGATCCTCGCGGAGCCCCTCTCGGAGCGCTTCCGCAAGCACGTCGAGGCCTCGGACAAGATCAAGAAGGCCATCACGGACCTGGGCCTCCAGATCGTCGCCACAAAGCCCGAGGACCAGTCGCATGCCATGACGGCCATCTACCTCCCCGAGGGCATTGCCATCCCGGACGTGCTGCCCAAGCTGCTCAGCAGGAAGGTTGTCTTTGCGGGCGGGCTTCACAAGGAGATTGCGACGAGATATATCCGCTTCGGCCACATGGGTGTGTCGGTGGTGCGTGCCCCCCCCCCTTTTTCCTACCTTCTCCTTTTCTCCCCTCTCTGTATTTTCCCTTGCTCTCTTCTTTTCCCTCTTGCCACCCGTTGCCCCCCTTTCCCCTCCCCACTGCCCTCGGTGAACACATCGATCTCAAGAAGAGGGAGGACATGGCCTTTGGGATGACTAACTCGGCTCACAGACGGATCCAGGACGAGGCGAAATCGACAAGGCCCTCAAGGCTCTAGGCGAGGCCTTGAGCGAGTGCGGCTTCTCCAAGGCGTGAGCAGGTGGGAGGTGTGCAGGGAAGAGATCGTGTGCCGTACATCCAAGAAGTGCAGTTCAAGACTACTAGACGCCCCAGACGTGACTCCTATCGGATCCAACGAGACGAACACAGGTGGACGAGCCATTGCATCGGGGAGATGGATATATACAGATGGATTGAAAATAGATGCACGTTGAATCGATGCTTCAGTTGATCGACATACATATGTGTACATACGATGTGTATGTCCGGCCGTGATCTGTACAGGGTAGGCACGAGGGGGAGAGGCTACATGTACTCCGTACACATGCATGTATGATCTGGTCGCTGCCGTCTGCATCACGGGCTCGGGACACAGTGTGCAGTCTGGAGCGAGCCACTGCGGGTGGAAGCCTCACGAGGATGGGTCGATCTAGCTCCGTCGGTCATGCAACCGCTGTGCTCGAATCCATTACCTACTACGGAGTACGGAGTAGTACGGAGCCGATATTCAATGGCTCTGGAGTCTCGAGAATCAGGCTCCCGCCGTCACTGCATCCACATCTACTCCTTCGCCCCAGTGCCAGCCCGTTTGCTCCCCCACATGCACTCGCCCCCGCCGTGCCACCACCACATCAGGCTCCAGCCACATCTAGTACTACATGTACTGTAGCTAGAGCCCTCCCGCCTCGGCAGGTCGGATAGCGCGCCCTCCGGACCGCTACAGGCGCTGTCAGCCCGCTACAGGCGCTGCCAGCCCGCTACAGCGATCCATGGAAGCGGGGACCTCCAGTGCTCCAGCTGACACCCCAGGGCTCAATCCACTGAAGTGGACCCACCACACGAGGCTGGGCCAGCACGACCTCACCGGGCTTGAACCGCCACCGCCGCAAGCTGAGCTCTTTGTAACATCTGATACAATACGGAGTAGATGTACTCCGTACTCCGTAACCTATGATGTACTCCGTACATGTACTCCGTACATGTACTCCGTAGGCAGCCCAGCCTTACCTCATCCAAACTCCACTCCCACGCCTTCTATCAACAAGGTGCATTGGAACTCGGGCTCTCCTCCATCCGCCATCCATGCAACTTTCTCCCCGCTAAACGCGAGCTCTTTCTTCCTCCATTCTTCCCTCTCTCTTCCTCGCCATCAGAAAAGATTGCGTCTCGATCTCCCCCTCTGCAGAGCCCGCGGACCCTACCTACTCACCATCACGCCCTCGCTCTTCTCCCGACTCCTCTTTCTCTTCCCCCTCCACGATCGAGAGGCAGAGGCAGAGGCAGAGGCAGAGGAAGAGCCCGCCCTCGACGCATCGCACGCCGTCTGCTGGTCTTGTGCGCTGCGTCGCCTCAGGCTTCTTCTCCTCTAGACGTGCAGCAGAGCCTGTGCTGTCTCCGTGATCTCTTCTCCTCATCCTCCTCCTCCTCCTCCTCCTCCTCCTCCTCCTCCT
>NIGD01000001.1:4013939-4042456 GCA_003055185.1 Escovopsis sp. TC
TCCCCCCTCCCCTTTCTCCCCGCCCGGCGCATGCGATGGGACGAATGGATCTGCTCCTATGTGCGACGCCAGGGGCAGTCAGGGAAGGATGAGGGATCAAGGAGGCAAGGTCGGTACTCAGACAGTTGAGAGGTAGCATCATGATGCTGAAACGGGCTGCCGCACGGAAATGCCACTACTCCCTTGGATCTGCGTCGCGGGAGATTGCTACCTACCTAGTGCGTGATATCTGGACTGACATACATGGACTCGTACAGTAGTTGTGGAGGGGCGATCTGGGAGCATGCGCGCGAGAGATGACGGTGAGGCCAGATCGGGAGGGCAGATCTTGGAGAGGGGAGGGTCATCGCCAGGAGGAGGGAGGGGGACACACCGGTCGGGATCGAGGACATCTACGGGGAAGGGGAGAGGAGGGGAGGGCGAGCCATAGAGGACAGCTACCAGTATGAGGGGCGCGCGGCTGTGGCACGAGCAGCACAGGGGTGGTTGAAGTCTGCCCGGGGCTGGAAAGTTCATGCGTGGTACGGCGTGCTCGTGGGCCATGGAGGACGTGATGCTCCGACTCACTGCTGGGATCATGGATGTCGTCCGCGCGAGTCGTGATGCTCCATGTTTCTCTTCGTCTGCCACGCACACGGCATTCGCGCATGTACGAGTACGGACGAGGTGTGGACGGGGAAGTTGGTCCACAACAGGACCAGACCTACCCTGTAGCCACAGGCCTGTGCCGCAAAACTTGGATTTTGGGTAGGGTTAGGGTTAGGGTCAGCCGTTTCTCTTCCCTCTGCCCGCTGCGTAACCCTGAACATTCATGATGCCTCACACGATCCAGCCTTGGATCCATCTACACTCATACAGTGGACGTCCTCACTGACTCACCCTCTCGCACGCATGCAAGCACGCCCCGACCATTTTGAGCTGTTTCAATTTCTACTCTCGTCGGGTCCTTTCCTTGCTTCTCATCAATGCTCTGCTCGAGGGCAGTCCCTGGTCATAACTTGAATCCATGCCCACATGCATCATCCAACGCGCCCATCCAGGGCATCCAGCCGGCCTCACCTCCTTCCTCTGCCTTCCCTTCCTTTCCCTTCCTTTCCCTTCCTTTCCCTCCCTTTCCCTCCCTTTCCCACTTTCCCCTTTCCCCTGCCTCTCTTCCCCCCTTTCCTATTTCCCCCTTCTCCCCAATCCTCACCTGAGCGTCTCCCATGCATGATCGCCGTCCACTCCATCATGTCCCGACACCTTTTCCTCCAATACCATTCCCCTCCCAACCTTTTGACCCCCAAGAAATAGGAAATCAAGGAAAAGCTTGAATAAGAAAGAGGAGATTTTAGAAGCATCAAACGCCTAATGGTTCGCAGTAAAGCGCTTCGCCTACCCTTCCCTTCTTCATTATCATCACCACCCCGAGGAAGCTTGACGAGCCAAAGCAACAGCCTCTGGAGCAGCATCCGCAGCATCTGCAGCCAAGCCCTCCTCCCCTCAGGATTGAAAAACAGACATATAGAAAAACCAAGAGACAACATACGGAACAAAGGAAACCCCAGGGTGGGCCCGAGAAAGAAAAGTCAAACGAAGCAAGAGCGATCCTTAGGGGGAAGAGGGAAAAAGAGGAAAAGGGGTGAGATACAAAAGGAGAAGAAAAAAGGCAAAAACGCGAGAGGAGAAAAACGGAGAGGAAACATGGAAGGAAAAAAAAAAGAAGAAGAGGAAGATGTAAATTGCAGCAGTATGGGATGAGATGCCCGTCCAGATGCGCCGCCGGGCGCCGTCACGACGGTGACACTGCCAGAGAAAAAGAGCTTGCGCTCCTCTGGGAGAGGGGGAAAGGAGAAGAAGCGGGAGGAGGAGAACGAGGAGGTAGAAGTTGCTGACGGTCCTCGAAGCAACCCCGCCTGTCCGTCCGACCGTTCCCCTGTCCTTCGTCTGTCCTCCCCCTCCAGATCCGCCTCCACTTCCATGGCAGTGTCGACCGCTTGGCTCAAAAACCCGTATGGTACATGGTGCTGTGGTCGCCAATGCCTGTCTGTCTCCTTCTCGTCGTCGTCGTCGTCGTCGTCGTTAACGCCGTCTCGCCGTGTTGATCCTCTGCATTGCCAAGCTGCCAAACGTGGGCAGCAGCTGTAAAAGTCGATCGCCTTCTCGCTGTGCTGATCTTGTGAGGTGGTAGTCGCCAGTTGCCAGGGCGACCCGACAATTGTCACCGGGCTCTGATCCCTCCCATTGTCGATTTTGGCATCAAACTTGCCGTCTCGTCATCTCGCGCCGCCTGGCTCTTGGGGGACGCTTGGTAGGGGAGGAAAATAGAGCTACTCTTCTCCGACGGGGTACAGGTGGCTGCTGATGTCCTTGTTCATCCGGAACATGTCCACCCTGGCCTGCTTGAAGATCGCCTGCATCTTCTCGTCGCATCGGATCTGGCGCTTGTCGCACGGGTCCTGGAGGCCGTGGGCCTTGATGTATGCCCACAGCTTCTTGACCACTTGAGGGCGAGAGAGCTATTTGCGCGTCAGATCAAGAATTGCACAAAGATCAATAATAAGATAAGAAGAGGCTTGAAAAGGGAGACATTGACCAGACATAAATGGAGGTCGTGATTTTCAAGGGAAGGCGAGCCGACGACGACCCAGGGGGAAAAGTAAGCAGTGAGAAAAAAAGGGAAACACCCGGCCCGGACCTACCTGAGTCTCGCCGCACAGAGCCGCGAGCGTGGCACTGAGAATAAACGGCTTCTGGAAACCCCCGCAGGGTTTGCGCTTCGGAGCGGCCGATTCCGCGCTCCCGTCGACCTCGCTGTCGTCGTCGTCGCCGACCTTCTTGGCGCTCTTCTTGCGCGGCGTCTTCTTCTTCTTGGCCAGCCGCGCCTTGTCGCCCCCGCCGCGCGTCGTGCGGCTCCTAGCCAGGCTGTTCTCCTGCGCCTGCAGCTGCGCGGCGAGGCGCGCGTCCGAATCTTCGATCGACGACGACCGCTTCGCCTTCTTCTTCGCGGGCTCCGGCGACGCGTCGCGCTCGTCGACCGCGCCGTGGTGGTTCTCGGCTCCGTTGACGATGGCCGCGGCGGGGCGCTTGTTGTTCGCGTTGCTGTGGCTCGCGGCTTCGGGCATCAACGACGTCGGGATCGGGAGGCCGGGGTCTGCGCCGGAGACGGCGTCGAAGCGCTCTTCGATCAGCTTCTTGATGGCATCCTATAATTCGAGACTCGTAAGCATGCCAAGCCGGTGATGATTCTTGAGAGTGGAAGCAGCGACAATTTCGGGGAAGGCAGCACGGCTTTGCAAGTTGAGAAGAAGCGAGGGGATTGCCTACTTTCTGGTCGCTGAGGTCCTTGCCGCCGAGTGCGGACTCGAGACCCTGGCGGATCTTCTTGCGCGAGATGGTCTCGAGGTCGGCGGTGATGAGGATCCCATCGATTATCTCGATGTAAGTATCACGCTCCTCGAAAGAGACTGCGCACAGCAGACACGTTAGTTTGCGATGAGCCCGCACTTCATAGACAAAGCCGGCATGGCCATTGCGAAAATGGTACCATCACCGAACCCCCCCTGGTCTTTGTGAAAAGGGTGTCTTGGTCCTTAACAAGGGGTCATGCGAGGTCATTGGATCCATCATTTGACGTACGTGGGAGACTCATGTTGCCTGCGGCCGCAAAGACAGCAATCGCAGAAGGGAGTCCTTTTGCGCGGGGAGCCTGCAGCGCGAGAGCGAGAGCGAGAGCGGGGGCCGGGGGCCGACGTCTGAGGCGCGAGTCGAAGACGGAGCGCGCAGGGGTTTGGCAGAAGCTTTGCGTCGAGGCGTGGATTGGGTCGCGAGGGAGGGGCGGTTCGGGCTGCCGTCGGATGGTGGAGGAACAGAACGGAACGTGGGGGCGAAGCGAGGCGCGCAGCAGGCCTGCGACCTAGAGCATTCTTGTCTGCGCGATGCGCGGGACTGGTGGAACGGTAAGCAAGCAGCCAGATGATCGACTGCGCGAGAACAATCAAAGGTGATGGGCGATGCTGATGATGCGACTGATGATGGAAGGCCAAGGCGTAAGAGCGGCCGTGGTGGTCTTTGAGATGAGGTCAAATATGACGACGACGACCACGACAGTGATGATGATGATGATGATGACGATGATGGAGGTGAGGTTGAGGATGGACGCTGCCTTGCGGGTTTGGTGGATGGGGGATGGAATGGAGCGGGAGGAGAACAGAGGCTTGGAGAATGTGGTCAAAGAGGTACCAGTATATGTACGATGTGGTTCCGGAGAGCGACTCGGCGAGATGCGAGGACGAGGCAGCGCCAGGTGCTATTGATTCGAGAGCCCGCGATCGAGGCTGCCAGACAAAGGTAGCTGGATTGCTTTCAGCCTCGTTGGCCGGGATTGCCGGTGCTGCTGTTTGGGGCACAATTCCACCTGGATGCGAGAAGAGACAAAGGATGATCGTCGTTTCCCGAAGTGAAGAGGGGAAAGACGGGGAGGGGGAGGAGAAGGGGGGGGGGGGGGGGGGGGGATGACAAGGCCAATTCATGCAACACACGCACAACACACGCACAAGGCTCTGCCGGGTCTGGGTCTCCCGGGAGTCAATGTCGTGGTCAAACGTACCTGAGTCGTCGACGCTACCAGTAGCCTGGGGAATCAGATTGTAGGAAGAGAGGTCGGCAGGGCTAGCCAGCAGATCGTGAAGACGGTAGTCGTGGTGGTGGTCGTCGTCGCGGTGGTCGTTGGAGGTAGCCGCCGTGCTGGTGATGGTGGTGGTGGTGGTGGTGGTGGTGGTTGCAGGGAAGCGTCCGTGGTGGGCGGGCGGCAGATGGATCGTGGGAGTCGATGGGGCCAAGATCGGATCTCTGATGGATCATGCCTGTCAGGGAGCCTGGAGAAGCCTAGGGGAGCCTGGGGGAGCCGAGCCGGAGCGAAGGCGCCTTTGACGATGGCACGAAGTTGGAGGCGGGCGAGGCTCGGCTGCTGCCGGGCTGAGTAAGCGGGGGGTTATGTAAGCACGGACCGCACCATCAGGGATGGCATGCAAGAACAAAAGAACAAAGGGAAAGGGAACAGAGAAAAGAGAAAAGAGGGAACAAAGACATGACAGAGGCTGGAGGAATCACAGAGAGGGCCAGGGACAGTGATCGACGGCCAGTACATTCGTGCCAACGATTCTTGTATCGTACATGTGAGGGGTCTGAATCTAACCAAGTCCTCTCGGTTGGATTATGTCATCAGTGCAAAACACACACAACATACTCCGTACATACGGAGTACACAACGTCAGGGAGGGCAGCAAGAGGGACAGAACAAAGAGAACAGAGACAAAGAGGACAGAGGGGACAGAGGGAGCGAGAGAAAATAGAGAGAACCAGGAGGACAAAGACATCAGTCAGACGGGAAGAGACGGTCAGGAAGAGGTGCCAGCGAGTGCTGCATCGCAGGTAGGGGTCTGATCATTCTGGCACCAAATCCTCGCTGCTAAATCCCCCCCCCCTCATCTTCCGCAGCAGCCCAATCACCCCCCGGACCCACGCCGTCACCCGCCCCGGGTTGCCCGTGTACCCGATCCCCGGCCTGCCCCCCGCGTCCCGCCAGACCCCGTCCCGCGCCACCCTCCCGCACAGCCTCGTGTTCTGGTTCCGCTCCAGGCCCTCCCGCCACTGCTCGCAGATCGCCCGGCTGTCCACCATCACGTTCATCTCCTGGCTGTGCGCCCACGACTGCGTGTCCTGGTTGCCCCCGCCCGCGATCCCGACCTGCCCGTCCGCGATGAGCAGCTTGACGTGGCACGTCCGCGACCCGAACCACTGGTGGATCGGGTGGTTCTGGTCCTTGGCCACGTAGTTGTAGATGTGCAGCAGCGAGCGCTCGCGGCCTTGGCCGTGCCCGTACCCAGACTCGTGCCCATGACCGTTCCCACGCCCAAGCCCATGCCCAAGCCCATGCCCAAGCCCATGCCCTTGGCCTTGCCCATTTCCCTCGCCCCCCTCCTCCGGGTCCGGCAGCGACGATATCAGTGCCGCGGCCGCCTGGTCGTTGGTCCCGCCCTGGCCGGGCATGCCCTCGCCCGCGTCGTTGTACCCGAAACTCACGTAGTACGTGACCTCGACGCCGCGGCTCAGCGCCGCCGCAATGGCCTTGACCATCGGCCCCGCGTTCAGGTTCGGCGTCTGGATGAAGACGTCCTTGCGCGCGTTGCGCACCAGCGACAGCCACGCCTCGTCCTGCGGCACGCACGTGTGCGCGCCGTCCAGTCCGCCGTGCGCTGGCCGCGACACCAGCGCCATCGGCACCGGCAGGATCGTCCCCGTCGAAAGGTACGGGATCATCTCCCGCCCGAGCGGGATGGCCCCGCCCGTCGGCCGCACGGGGCCCGACGCCGCCAGGTTGAGCCGCCGGTTGACCGCCTGCAGCAGCGTCTCGGATCCGCGCGGCGAGAAGCTCGCCTGCATCCTGTTGATCTCCCCGGCGATGTCAGCGTCGTAGTGCTGCTCCCCCGGCGTCAGCTCCGGCAGCGTCGCGATCGACTCCGCAGGCTCCGCCGTCTCCGCCTGGTACCGCCCCTGGGTCGACGTCGGCACCCCGCCCGTCACCGCGGGGCACGAGTGCGACGGCAGCGGCGGGCTCAGCTGCCGGTCCCACGTGATGAGCGCGCAGTCGTACACGCTGTCCACGATCGGGCCCTCCAGGTGCACCAGCATCTCCAGGTTGGGGTTGTCCTCGACGTTGTTGCTCATGATGGCCGCGATGCGCCGGTCCACGACGCAGAACTTGGCGTGCTGCGTGCCCAGCACCATCTGGTGGCTCGTCATGACCTCGAGGTCGAGGTGCGGGATCGCCTCGGGCGGCGGGAGCGAGACGCTCGGGGCCGCGTACGCCTGCGGCTTTAGCAGGCGCCGCGAGTCCGACATGTGCGTCAGCGACGCCTTGTCGAACATCACCTTGACCACGACACGCTGCCCACGGATCCCCGCCCGCCGCGACAGCTCCGTCAGCGCCCTGCTGATCAGTCGCTGGGCTAGGGACGGCCTCCACGCACACGTCACGAAGATGACCTCCCGCTCGGCCCGCGCGATCAGGTTGGCGCAGTGGCGTATCACGTCCGCCAGCGGCGCGATGATCGTCAACGGGATCCTCCCGTACGACGCCATCAGGGGCGGCGAGACCACCCCGGCCATCGGATCCGCGTCCAGGCAGTTGAGCGAGTCCGCGAACGCCTGCAGGAACAAGGGAGTCGGCGTCGTCGGTCCCCACCGCCCGCAGCAGAGCGCGGCCTCCACTGCCTCGTGTGACGGCGCGGGTCGGTGATGCTCTGGGTCGCGAGCCAGGTCCTTCTCGTACTGCCCGTAGAGCCGCTTCACGGCCTCGCCGGGCGGGAGCATCGGCTCCCTCGCCAGCACAGAGCTGACCGTCTCCGTGCCCTGACACAAATCAAAGGCATGCTGCAAGACCATCGTCTCGACTGTCGAGGAATCGAGTGTCTTCCGTTTTCAGCTGTCGGCATCGGGGGATATCAAGCTCCAGCAATGACGTTGTGGAAGCCATCTTCGCAGCTGGGCCTTGGCCCATCAGAGGCTGGGTGTAGCATGACGGGCTGGCCCGGAATTTGTAGCAAAAAGAAAAGACAAAAATGATCACGTCATGACCTCGCGCCGGCAGGCCACAGAGCGTGGATCTCGAGATCGCCCCCCTCGAAGTGGGTGTGGAAGCAAGAGAGGAAGAGAGAAGACTGGCTGTGGTCGTCATGGGTGTCACGTGTCTCGATCAGGCCCGGGTGTTTAAGTCACGTGTATGCGCGTCCCGCAGTTTTCTCGGTCGGGAAGGCCATGGATTACCCGAAGTTCCCCCATCCTCGACGACAACTTGGCGATGCCCTCACCCAGGCAAAGACTGTCTGTCATCTCTTCATTTCCTTGCATTGCAGTATTCAGTCTTCACTCGATTTCTATCCAACGGCCTTGAGATCTGTTCCCTTTCAAGGTTCTCAAGCCCTGGTGACGACATATTTTCCCCCCCTGATGGTCTGGATCGGCCCCCTGTACCTCTTGCCGTTCACCGAGAACGCCTGCCCGTCCTGGACCCTGAGCGCCAGCTTTCGACCGAGCTTCGACGTGATGATGGCCGACCCCAGCATGCCATTCCTCCACTTCACGTCGACCTCGAAGCCCCCTCGCGCCAGCAAGCCGTCCGCACGGCCGTTCGGGATGGTCGCCGTGGGCACAGCGGGCATCAGATGCACGACATTGGCTTGGCTCTGCACGAGCATCTCCGTGATGGCGCTGCTGAACCCGTAGTTGCCGTCGATCTGAAACCCGCTGCCGCTGTCTGTGTTGAGGAGGCTCGTCGTCGGGTATTGCGAGAACCACAATTTGATGTGGGCCCATACGTCCGCTCCCGAGAGCTGCCGCGCGTACTGGTTGATGAGCCAGGCGCGGCTCCAGCCCGTGGACCCGGAGCCGCCGCTCACACGCCTGTCGAGGAGGACGCGCGCCGCCTTGGCGAGCGTCTCGTTGACGAGTGGCGAGAACTGGTTTGACGGGTGGTTGCCGTACAGCGGGGACAGGTGCCTGTGGCCTTGGGCCTTCTCCTTGTACTCGAAGCGCCACTCGAGGATCTGGCCAAGGCTCCCGATCTGCGGCTCCCGGATTAGAGGCAGGAATTTCCGGGCTGCGACCACATCCTTATCGTGCTCGGGAATGCCCAGGACCTCCGCGGCCTCGAGGACGGCCCAGACGACGTCCCGCATGAGTTGGTTGTCCATCTCGACCGACATGTCCATCGGCTCTACGTTTCCCGCCACGGTCATGTAGTCCGGCGTGACGAAGGAGTTCTCGGGCGAGAGGGAAGGGCCGACGACGCGGTGTCCTTCCCACTCGAAGGTGCTGCAGTAGTAGAAGCGCGCGACGTCGAGGAGGTAGGGATACGCCGTGTCGGCGAGGAACTTGGTGTCGCCGGTGAAGCGGTAGTACTCGATCATGGACTGAACCAGCCAGGCAGCCCCCATGGGCCAGTACGTGGACGAGGTATAGTTGTCCGTCGGGGCCACGTCGGCCCACAGATCTAGGTTGTGAAAGATGCACACACCGGGACAGCCGTAGAGGTCCTTTGCCATCTCCTGGGCACGGGGTCGCGCGAGAGCCATGAGATCGAAGAGAGGCCCGTGGGTCTCAAGCAGGTTGGTCGTCGCCGCCGCCCAGTAGTTCATCTCGGTGTTGATGTTGATGGTGAACTTGCCTCCCCAAGCCGCGCTCGTCTTGTTGTTCCAGACGCCCTGGAGATTCGCGGGCATGGCAACTTCGCTTGAGGATGTCTTGCGCGAGGCAGCGACCAGAAAGTGACGGCCGAGGTTCCACACGAGGGTGATGAGCTGGATGTCGCTCAGGCCGGTGCGAGCGTTGACGACGCGCTGGTCGGTGGGGAGGCTGGCCAGTCCGTCCGGCGACGTGCCCAGGTCGACGGAGGCTCGCCCGAGGAGGGCCCCTGCATCAGCGAGAGCGTCTCGACGGATCACGGGATACCCGCGCCGGATCGCCGTGTTGAGCTTGGAGTCGATCGTGGATTGGAGGGCTGTTGGAGCCGGATACCGGTAGTTGGACTCGGCGTCGAAGAGGACGTCTACCACCGTGGCGCCGGAAATCTGGAGCGTGGAACCAGATGCTTTGATTGTAGCTGGCAGACAAAACGGTCGATGAGAAAAATGCTCATTTGCAAAACAGGCGAGAAGATAGGGAAGAGAAGCCGGGGATCTCACCTCCGGGCGCCACAAATCGAGCTTGGCCGGTGAAGAGGATCGGAGAGTCAGCGGCTGCCTGCCCGCTTGACCCACTCATGATGATGGCCCCGTATCCATGCTGAACCGAGGCCGCGTTGGAGAGAATATGCTCGAGGCGCGAGATACTGGCGTTGAAAGCGAGAGCGCCCTTCTTGCTAGCCGAAAAGCGAAAGGCAAGGACACTATCAGGGAAACTCGCGATATACTCTCGGCTGCACACGCCTTATAGCTCAGTCTCAGGCCATTTGAACATCAGGTAGATACGACCTTCCAAATAAAGCAAAGATCTTCTTCTTTTGCATATCATCGATAGAACGACAAATTCATCTAGACTTACGTGTACTCGACCCCATCGAACTTGTAAGATACCCCTGAGTCACCCTGCCGCGTGTCCAGCCAGCGCTTGTATCCGACAGGGTTGTCATGGCCAAAGTCAATGTTCAGGTTCCCGAAATAGCTGAACTCCCGCTCCGATGCCTCTGGCGGCGTCATCTGCTGCAGAATGAGCTGCCCCGCGGCGGTGATGTTGCCCGCGACGAGCAGCTCCCGCGCCTTCGGGAGCGCAGCGAGCCCATTCACGGGGATGCGCTCCTGCAGCGGGCCAGACCATATGGTGTCCTCGGTGATCGTGATGGTGTCCGTGACGGTGCCGCCGAAGATGGACGCTCCGAGCCTGCCGCAGCCTATGAGGAGGGCGCCAGTCTCCCAGTCCGTGGCTGGCTTGTCGTACCATAGATGCCTGCTCCCGTCGAAGGTGGCAAGGGCAAGCCCCTGGGGGACGAGGGCCAATGCAAGGCCGAGAGATGAGGGGAGTCTCATGGCGATGGGATACGCTCTCAATGCTTTGCCACAAGGCAGCTCGCTTCTTCTGGGCAAAAGGAAACTCTGATGCATCCCCATGGTCATCTTGATCGGGAGGGACATTTATACCCCTCGAACGCCTCCTCTCCCGTCAGCGGGCGATGACGTCGAGTAGTCGCTAAGACGGGCGGGAACCAGTCACCCTACCCCTATTCTCGCCCACCTGCCATCCATGCTCTTGGGCCCCAAACAGCCGACGGCATAAATTGAGGAGGACAACATTCGAAGAAA
Organism: Escovopsis sp. TC; assembly: GCA_003055185.1. Classification (NCBI taxonomy): domain Eukaryota; kingdom Fungi; phylum Ascomycota; class Sordariomycetes; order Hypocreales; family Hypocreaceae; genus Escovopsis; species Escovopsis sp. TC. Next base: position 4,024,775 of record NIGD01000001.1, read on the forward strand.
CCCACTGATTGGAAAAACCCTCATGGGAGAGGGAAAAGTGAAGATGAAGTCGTCCGGCTGTTGAAGGTGAGTCGAAAACACGGACACCCCTTTCCTGCCTGTGAGTCGGCGGCTCCTTCCTCCGTTGTCTCCCTCCCTTCCGTGATTCATCCGCTCGGTCTCTCCTTCCCCCAACTCCGAGATCCTTCCATCCTTCCTTCCCTCTCTTTTTACCGTCCCCCGATCCCTCCTTCCCTCTCTTCGGGTCTCTCGAGTCACGTGTCAGACTCGCGATGACTTCAACCTCCATATCATGATTCCCATCATTGCGATCACGACCCATGCTTCACGGATTCATGATTCAGGCGTCGGATGTTCTGCTCCATGGAGCTCATCATCAATGTGCTCTACCCCTCGTCTCTTGCTCCAAAGGGGTTCGTGGCAAATTCTCGAACCGAGAGACTCTCCCTTCCGTCTCTTCTTCCTCCGACCCTCCACGTTTCCTCAGCCGACGTCTTTATTCTCGACCTCCACCAGCCCCAGCTTGCTTGCATGACCCATTGCCAGATCCCGAGCGCGAGGACCTCCCGGTGCCGGCAAAGGGTCTTCATGTCGGTGTCCCCCGCTTCCCCACCCCCGCAATCCGGGATAAGCCCGTGGCGTAATCCGGGGTGGGCCGATCCAGATGCAGATCACACAGGGATTTAGCCTATACGGTAAGCAACTCCACCCTCTTCCCCTCTCCCTCCTCCTGACACTTGATCCAAGGCGGAGCTTGTGCCGATGCACGACGCATAATTCCGCCAGATGGATCTTACGCACCTGTGGACTTCACAAGGCCATCGGGAGGCATTTCCGGGTCCGTCCCTGCAGGAAAGTATGCGGGGATAGCGATGTTCCGTGCGGTCCGTACGGACCACTCCGGTCCGCACCGGTCCAAAGGGCGGACAATAGAACACGGAGATCATTGCAAAGCACGGAGTGTCAAGCACGGAAATTCGAATACGAGGTACTGGGTACCGAGCGGAATCCTCCCGCATGCCTCACTCAACCTTGCCGGCCGGGTCTGTTGTGGAGATCCGTCGGATGTGATGGATCCAGGGCTGGCCAGGACGAGATCATGTCCTCTCCAGCTGAGGCTTGGCCGTGTATACGGAATATATTACGGGTGATGTATGCGCGGCTCGGCCGAGAGCACCGAGAGTGTCAAGGAGAGACGGCTCAGCATGTGTGTCGATCTGGATCGATTTTCCCTGCCGGCGGGACTCGCGACCTGCCAAGAAACGGGCGTTTTGAGGGCAAGAGGAGTTATGACCCGAAATCCACGTCAGTGATAAATACGGAGAACTGGAGCTGATCTTCTAGACAAGCCATATGGCCGCAGTTACGTTGGCCAGGAAGATGGAAAGGGAAGCATAGCAATGTGCGAGATCCTCTGGCGTTCGCAGAGTATATGAGTCTTTACCTGCAGAACTCCGTCGCTTCATTTCAACGACAGCGAATTATATGGGCATGATACAGAAGACGAAGTTACGGTGCGCTGTTCACAGCAGGCCAAATAAATACCCGACGCGTTCACATCCATATTGAAGTTCTGAAGATGGAGGCATCCCTGTATACAGTTGTCTTTCTGCCCACGTGTAGTACCCATTTGCTTTGAGGCAACATCAATATGCATCCGCTAGGATCCCTCTCCATGGCCCTCTCCATGGCCCTCTCCATGGCCATCTCCTCGGCCAGTCTTCCACCGCGCACCATCCCAATCCTTTGACTCCCGGATGCAGAGGCAATGTATGCTTAGATCCTGCCAATCCCAGCATTCGCCATAACAGACGCCGGCACGTCCGCCACGGGCATGTGCCCCACCAGCGAACTCGAAAAGCTTGCTGCCGCAGCCAGGGCAGCGTCGCTCCTGAGATCCGGCCAGCTGCCCGAGTTGGACGTCAGCCTGTTCCACTCGCAGATGTAGGGGAGCCGCTTGAGGCAGTTGCCGGCCGCGTCCACGGTCAACGTGCTGTAGATGTTGCCGCCCGAGGTGAGCGAGTCGGGCGTCATGGGCGTCTTGACCGTGTCGAAGTAGTTGCCCTCGATGAGGAGGTTCGTGTTTGTGTCAATGTCAAAGGCGTGACCGTCGATCTAACATATCAAAGAAAAAGAAGTCCAATAAGTCAGATTTGCAAATTGTCAGCATATGACTTCTCTCTCATGTGCAATATTCTTGCATTGTTTTCTGTTGTTCGGTGGGAGGGAGACGCACAGCTGAGAAATAGTTGTTCACGGCGTGGAGGAAGATGGTGGACGCGTCGAAGTCGGTGCCGATGTGCGGCGCCCGGCCGCTCAGATCGTGCAGCCAGTTGCCCACGAAGGTGTAATAGTCCTTGAGGCCGATGAGAAGCAGGGTCCAGTAGTGTTTGCCGTTGCAGCCCGCGGACCAGGTGGTGACGCCGTCGAACTCGTTGTTGGAGATGGTGACGTGGCCGGCCGCGCCCCAGCCCGAGACGATCATTTGGCGGCCGATGAGGGAGAACTGGTTTTGTGTCAGGTTGCTTTCCTTCACAAAGAACAAGGACATAATGGGGAGGAAGGGAATTCATGTACCTTGCAGTGGTCGATCCAGACCATGTCGGACCCGTCGAGGGTGATGGCATCGCCACCCCAGACATATCGAGGGTTCAGGTTCTACCACAAGGATGGGTTGTTAGTCACACCATGGCTCTTTCTGAAGACGTATTTCTTGCCATTTAAAGGGGGAGGGAAAGAAGAATGAAATAGATTCACCGTGATGTGTATGTTCTGAAAGATGACGTTGCGGTTACCCCCGCGCACGCGGAACCCCTTGCCCGTGATGACGCCCTTGTTCCCCACGCCGACGATGCTCTTGTTGCTCCCCACGTCCAGCGGTGTCCGTGCCGCGTTGTCGTACGTGCACGAGACGAGCGTCCCGTCGTCGCAGGTGTCCTGGATGGAGAGCTGGCCCGCCGAGGTGCCGCCCACGCAGGTGGTGATGCGATCGCTGCAGCACAGGCCGTTGGTGGTCCCCTCGGAGCCGATGAAGTTCCATTCGCGGTCAATGAGGATCACACGAGGCACATTGTCCGTGACCCAAGTCTTCAATCTGTGGACCGAGAGAGCAAAAGAAAGAGAAAGAAAGAGAGGGTGGAGAGTCAGTGACTGATGGACATGCTGAGGTAGGGCTGCTTCTCATGGAGGGGGGCTCACTCTGCAAGACTACCTGGGATTTGGGGGGTCGCGTTGCCTCCGCCCGTCGTGCCGGCAGCGAAGCCGGAAGGCTTGCCGACGACTTGGGCTTGCGCGCCCTGGCCCCTAAGAGCAAGGTAGGACAGCAGGAGAAGCGCCGACTTCATGGTGGCGGTTGATGAGCTAATTGTCAAGAATGTTTTTCACAGAAAGGGGGTAGGGGGCAGCGTTGGAGAATGTCGGTCTTAAGAAAGATGAATGACTCTCATATTTATAGCCATCGACTTGTGACGTGCAAAAAAACCTCTTGGTAACTGGATTCAGGTGTCCGGGATGCCCGCAACCTCGACAGCCATGAAAACCATCACTGAGAACCTTCAAGAGCATCGGCAATGCACCCCTATCAACCGCGACTTTCCGCACCGTGAAGAATCCATCCACGATGCCGAATGATTTCTTCCTCAATGAAGTCACGACCGGCGAAATACAAAAGAAAGACCCGTCGGGTGGCTGGATTCGATGTGTCGGTTCCTCCGCGTCTCGAGTCCCGAGGCGCCTGTCGGATTCATCCCCGTGGCTGAAACTGTTGCGAGGGAACCAAACGAGTTCGAAAAAGGGAGCTGAATCGGGACGGGACTTCCATCGCGAAACGGGGCGTAGCTCCGTGCGAAGTACTCCGTACACGCCGTGCTTCTGGATCGCGTTCTCGACAGCAAGAGCTTCGGCGTCCACTCGGACCAGAAGAGGAAGAGAAGCATCAACCGCGCTATGCCCTTGAGATGACCCGACATGCTGAGTGGCTTGCCGGCATGAGCAGGCTGAGACGCGGGCGGGCGGGTAAATCTGGAGCTCCGGCTCTACCTACCCCGTCCTCCCGCATGTGATAGAGTGCTTGCCGCATGGCAATGTTTCTCGCGAGTTGACTTCCCGAGATCAACCACGGGATGGCCTGAATGGGATGGGAGTTTCGTCCCGGCGGATCAAATTTTGGACCTGGGCAGCGGATGAGGCATCAGCGAAACAAACTCGGCGCCATCGGAAGGGGGCATGATGGAGACGGACAGTAGGGGAAGCGAGGCGGGGAAAGACGTGAAGAAGGAAGAAACTCAGAAAGGAGAAAAATGTGGGGGATAAGGGGATGAAGAGGGTGGGGGAGTTGGGGCTTGCACTCCGTGCGTGATATAAAGCTCCCTGCGGCAGCCCCCGAGGCAAAGCAGACGATCGCTCCATGAGATTGGTACCCATTCCCGACCTACCCTCCGAGAGATCCAGTCCAGTCCAGTCCAGTCCGCTTCGCCATGGCCAAGCTTGCCATCCTCCTCTCAGCTCTGTCCCTCGCCTCGAGGGCATCGGCCCAGGCGTTCCCCGGTGCCGTCGGCTTCGGGGCCGTCGCCACCGGCGGCAACTCCGGGACCACCGTGCACGTCACCAACCTGCAGGACTCCGGCGCCGGCTCGTTCCGTGACGCGGTCAGCGGGTCGAACCGCAACATCGTCTTCGACGTGAGCGGCTACATCAAGCTCTCGTCGGCCGTGTCGCTGTCGAGCGACCTGACCATTAATGGCCAGACGGCGCCGGGCAACGGCATCGGCATCATGGGCGGCGAGGTCTCGGCCAGCGGCAAGACCAACATCATCATCCGCAACCTGCGCATGCGGCAGGGCACCCTGGACAAGGACACGGGCAAGAGCGCGTTCAACATGGGCGACGCGTCCAACGTGATCCTGGACCACTGCTCGTTCGCGTACGGCCAGTGGGACTCGGTGGACGCCGTCGGCGCCGTCAACATCACTGTCTCCAACTCCATCATCGCGCTGCCCATCGGCCAGCAGTTCGGCGCGCACGTCGAGGGCGGGCCGTCGACCTTCTACCGCAACCTGTGGGTCAGCGCGCACAATCGCCAGCCGCTGAGCAAGGGAAACACACAGTACATCAACAACTGCGTGTACAACTACCAGGCCGCCTACACGACGGCGAACACGGGCGGGGTCTTCAGCCACGACCTCATCTCCAACTACTTCATCACGGGGCCCAGCACGACGAGCCCCAACGACGCCTGGTACCAGATGGCCGCGGACCAGAGCGCCTACGCGACGGGCAACCTCCTGGACAGCAACAAGGATGGCGTGCTCAACGGATCGCCACACGATACGGTAGGCTCGGCCAAGGTGTTGACGAGCCCGTGGGCTATCAGCTCGCTGTCGCTTGCCACTCTGTCGGCGGCCGATGCCGTGGCCTTCGTCCTCGCCAACGCGGGCGCCAGCCCTCGGGACGAGCTCGACACCTTCGTGGTCAACGTCGTCAAGTCGCTCGGCACCCAGGGCACGCTGTACAAGAGCCAGGGGAACACTGGCGTCTCCAACGGAGGATATGGGACCCTGTAGGCATCAGGATTCGCCACAATTGCAGAGCGCATACGTCGGAAGAGTGCTGTGTCGGAGGATGGGTTATCAGGTTTGGCGAAGGAGGGAAAATCCTCGTTGACTTTGAGGCATTGATCCTTTTCGAGTGCTGTGCTCGTCTCTGTATGGAACAAGGAATCTTGAGGAATGAAACTGCCAGCCTTTTCCCAAGATCAGCTTCAGTCATCTCACAGTCATGATGATGTGATTTCAGGGTTTTTCTGGAGGGATCAACCGACTTGTTTTGAGAAGAGCGAATGCATTGATGCCTGTATTCTGTGAATTCAGGGTTAGGGTTTCCAATTTCAGGGGCAGGTTTGGCCAGTGTCAGAGGTAGGGGTCAGTTCTAAGACAGGGTTAGGGTTACCTATGATCGAGGCAGACCCCTTGCTTACCTTAGTCGTACTCAAACTCCGGGCTGTCACGGAAATCCCAGCACAGACAGGCATCGTGGGCAACGTCGATGTCATCACTCGCTTATGAATGATATGGTAAGAGGCAAGTCCCGGTCCTGAATGCAGGGCCCCTGTCCCAATGCGGAAAATGCATGCTGTTCCACTCTCCAGGCCCGCTGCCGCTGCGACGTTGTGGCCCTTCCGATGGTAGTTGGCAGTCGGATCATGCAGGATCGTGCTGACGAGCAGGCTGTCTCGCTGAGCTAGGGCTGCATGTCCATTGATGCATCAGCAATTTGAAAGCTTTTTGTCAGGAAGTCATACGCACCCGGGGCTCAGCCTTGGGACGTCCACGAGGAGGACGAGCAAGGACGAGCAGGGACGAGGAGGGCTTGCATGAGCGACCGGTCTGATCCGTATGGCTCGCTCGTACTCGTCCTCGTGTCCGAGTACCTGGAGGGCGGCAAGGGGGGGGGGAATGGACTGGTCCCTTGTGCTGACTTTTGGCTCATCATCGCGAACGTGACCAATCGAGAAGCTGTCGACGTCAGAGATTCGAGGGTCGAAGAGGGGTGACAGGGTCCTCGGTATCCGGTGCTCGGGAATCGAGGCAAAGGTCAGACGAATGGGGGCAGAGAGTCGACGACGATATCTGACGATGGTGGGCCGCTACGGGAGTCGGATAGATATAAGAGAGCCTCGTGTCTTCGGCAGGGCCTTGGAGAGTGTTTGGAATGCCATTACCTTCTGGTCGAAGAAAACAGCATTTGCAATTCTCGACTCGATTGTGCACCGCCATCATGAAGTTGTGGTCGACCCTTGCGCTGGGCATGGCCTACATGACCGCCCTAGTCGCGGGTGACAGTACGTTTGCGATCATCTTTCGTCGGTCGACGTGGTGCAAGAGGTTGAAAGACAAAGTTTGGTGGTGGTGATGATGTTGGCGGCTCTTTCAGGACAGCAGATTGACTGACGATGGCGAATAGAATACCACTATGAAAGGCTCGACAAGGACGAAGCTGTTCGTTGACTCCAATTTGCTATGGCTCTCGGTCAATGTGCCACGCCGTCTGATCGCTGACTGCCTTCGTTTTCCTCTGCAGGTTCTCCTTATCGTCGACCTTCAGGTCGGTCTCTACAACGTCGTCCGCGACTTCGAGCCCATGACTTTCCGAGAGAACATGATCGCCCACGCCGCTCTCGGGAAGCTGTTTAACCTGCCCGTGGTCCTGACGACGTCGGCCGAGACCGGACCCAACGGTCCGCTCCCCAAGGAGATCCTCGACATGTACCCGAACACGACCGTCGTCCAGCGCCCCGGTGAGGTCGACGCCTGGGACAACGCCGACTTCCGAGCGGCGGTCAAGGCGACGGGCCGCAAGCAGGTCATCATGGCGGCCATCATGACGGACGTCTGCACGACGCACCTCGCCCTGTCCCTGCGCGCCGCTGGCTACAGCGTCTGGGCCAACGGTGAGGCCTCGGGAACGTCCTCGGTGCTGGTGCGCGAGCTCTCCAACGAGCGAATGCGGCACGCGGGAGTGCAGGTCCTGAGCTTCTTCAGCATTGCCTGCGAGCTGATGAGGGACTGGAGGAATGTCCCCGGCAGCAAGGAGATGATCCCCTTTCTGGACAGGTATTTCCCCATCTGGGCAATGCTGGCCAGGGGCCACGTGGCTGCGATTGAGAGTGGTGTTATCCAGCCTGGTCAGAAGGGTTTTGTCGAGGAGGAGGTCGATGCCTCGGCCGCTCCGGAGAAGGAGTTGTAAGGAGACAGACGAGCAAGACAAGCAAGATGAGCAGGAGAAGCAGATTCTGAATGCCTTGCTCGGTCTGCCGGATCGAGCCTTGCCTGGCCTTCCATCACGGGGCCTTGCTTCCAAGACATATTTCCCCTCTTTTTTGTATTGCTGGACGAATCACGAGTCTCGAAGACGACAGCGTTTCAATAAATCATGAAGCCTGTCTTGCGCCAGCGTCAGCACACTGCTTGTCACCGAGGCGAAGATGCGGGGATCTGGACGCTCCACGGAGCCCAGCTTGCGACATAGCCCTGACTTACGACAACACACTCTTCTGTCCGCTTCAACGAATACGACTTACGATCGACCGACCGTCTCCCCTCGTCGAAGTCGTCATTCTTCACGCAGCACCACGGACGTGATGCAGAGACGAGGAATTCTCAATCGTGGGTGACGGAGTCCAAGGGAAGCTGGTGATGCAAATACTAACCCTGAGCTGTCCGTAATGACCCTAACCCTAAGAGTCACCGGCGGAAGGAGGAGCCGATGAGGGGACCAGGAGCCCCTTCCACGCAAAAGCAACAACTCAAGTTCTTGAAGGAAGGAGCGAGCCTGGGCTGGGCGGAGCCGTCCATGCGGGGCCTCCATCGGGACTGCCTGTGATTGGCCGTAGACCGAGCGCGAACGTGCCGCCTGCACGAGCACGTGCGACCCGAGTGCCCTCGTCACCCTGAACGGCAAATTGATCGACCGGGATCCTCGCTGGTGGACGCATGTGCAATGTGGACTGCGCTGCACGCACAGCACGGACTCCAGCAAATGCCGTCTGGTGGATGGATCGCCCTCGCGACCCACGTGCCCGGGACCTGCCAGTGCCTGTCAGTGCCTGTCAGTGCCTGTCAGTGCCTCTATGATGGAGTCGGCCGCGCCCTCCTTCCGCCCTCGCCTCCACCTTCCGCCTCCAGTCCGCTTCCGCTGTTACATACTCGCGGCAGGAGCTCCCTCACTCTGGGGGTGGAGGTGTGGCTCCTGCCCCCTGGTACCAGTACCAGTGCCTGGAGGGTCCTTCTCGTCCTCGCGGGTCGTAGCTTCCAGTCGCTCCCGCTCGGCAGCCGCTCCTTCCCTCCATCCCGCGAGCTCCACCGGATCGTGCATGAGGCAGGGTCGACCCGCCTGGACCCGCCTGGACCTTCCTGGACCTTCCTGGACCTTTTTTGGACCTTTCTTGGACCTTTCTTGGATCCTCCTGGTCGAACCCCCAGACGCCTTCACCTCCAGGTCTCCTCCTGCTGCGTCCTGCTGCCACCTCTCGATCCCGCCACGATCTCGCCTCGTCGTGCAACCCGCAACAGATCATGTCGTGGATTCCAAATCGTTCGACTCCTCGCCCCTGAAACGTCTGTGTCGCCTCGTGCCCACACGTGGGCGCCTGCGTCGTTCATCTTGATTTTTCCAAGATTTTACTCGCACTCAACGTAGCCTCCAAATCCGTCCGGCGCCAAGGCTTGCCTAGCCTCGGGCAAGCTCCTCAACCCCCTTTTCGCCTCCTCCCCCTCTCCCCCCCCCCCCCCCCCCCCCCCCCTCCCCCCCCCCCCCGCCGCCCCTTCTTTCCCCACCCCTTTTCGTGTCAGCTAGGAATTCGTTGAACAGATCGAGATCTCGGGGGACAGGGACGACCGTGAAAAACAAGATGGAGGAGCATTCGAGAGACATCAACAGCCAAACTCGATCTGCCTGTACGGAATGCCAGCGGAGAAAGCAAAAGGTAGGTGGTACAGCCTGGACACGGCCTCTCAAGTCCGACATCTGTTTCCAAGACGCCAGCTCTCTCACTCAATTGGCAGGCACCAGCCATGCTCGCAACGCTGACGATTTGTCTCATCTACAGTGCAACCGAGAATGGCCCTGCAACCACTGTCAGAAACGCAAAGTTGCGGACAAGTGCTGCTTTAACGCGTCTGCTACATCCGTGGACAAGGCACCGCAGGAGTCAAAGAACATCACCAACTCGGCTGACGCTGCACGCAATGAAGCGATCCGCCGAGAAGGGCATTTCCCGCCCAATAGTCATCCGACTCAAGGCCAGACCTCCAAGAAGAAGCGCCAGCTTGAACAGGACGACGATGACCTGAATACCGGCGCTGAAGCCACCGACGACAACGACGACGATGGTCTGGGACTGAGAGACATCGGCTACATGGCAAGCCGACAATTCGCGAGCCTAGGCATTAAAGGAGGGGTAGGCAGATCACGAGTCGTGCCAGTTGGAGTGTCCCCTGATCACTAAATCCTGGCTTTCACAGAAGGTAAAACAATACCCGGGGCTCTTCATGGACAAGGCCTCCGCCAATGCACATCTCGAGCGAGCCCTTAACGTCCTGCCGGGGCGGCCACACATGGGTTAGTGGATTGGTTCAATTTCGCTTTCCAGAGGCGCTCCTCTCGTGGCTAACGGAATCCAAGATGCCTTGGTACAAAATTTCTTTGACAACGTCAACTACCACTACTACATCCTCTATCCCCCCGTGTTCCTACAAGAGTACAAGGAATGGTGGATTTCACGGAATCAGGGATGGGCGATGTCCCTCCAGTGGACCTGCTTGCTCCTGATGGTGTGCTCCTGTGCCTGCCAGCACCTCCCAGTCGACGTTCAGGAGAAGCTCGAGCTCGAACTTGGCGAGACCGCGTCGCAGCTTTCCGAGAGGTATCACGACACAGCCAGAGAGCTTGGGAGTGCTGTGCCCGTCGACTACTACCACATGTACAACGTGCAGTGGCTTCTGCATTCGACGTACTGGTTCAAGGCAGAGGCCAGGTTCCTCGAATGCTGGCATGTCCTGGGAGCTGCGGCAAGAGAAGCACAGGAACTAGGTGAGGAAAGTTCCGTCAGGGCACCTCGTCCACACGTGTTGAGCTTTGGGACACGCGACTGATCTCGACCTGCGCTTCACACACAGGCTTCAACAAGAAGGAGGCTGCAGAAAGCCTGCCAGAATTCGAGCGCGAGATGCGCCGGAGAGTCTGGTGTGTCATCGACTGCTGGGACTGGTGAGTGGTTGCTCTACTTGTCTTGTCATCCGTAGGGGACTCTTCAAATTCGCGGGCATGCGAGACTGACCGAGTTGGCTTGCAACAGGCAAATCTCCTCGGGCCTCTTCCGGCCCACCATCATCGACCACATGGACTGCACAGTCGAGCTCCCGACCCTGACTCTCGAGGATTTCTCGCCGTCTCCCCTCATGCACATGAAGCTGCAGTCGGAGCTGATCCATCAGCTGGCGGACAAATTCGGCGCGCCCAAGAACATCAACTCGACCAAGCGCGTGAGGGAGTATAAGAAGATCATTGACGATTGGATGGAAAGGTTTCCTCCCGCTTACGCCCTCGAAGACCCTGACTGCTCGGGCGACAAGGACCGGCCCTGGATTCGGTTTCACCGACACTATATTCAAACGATGGGCTATATGATGCTCCTCAACCCGATTCGGTCCTTCATGGCCGTGACCATTACCCATGATTCCCCGCCGGACGAACTGGCCATTCGAGCCATTGGCGTCGACTATGCCCTGCGTGCCATGGACGTCCTCCGGGACTGGGTCGACTTCGTCTCGTACCGTGACGGCCGCTTCCACTTCATCATCTTTTCACTGTTCGACACGTCGGCCGTCCTGAGCACTGCGCTGATCAAGGACGAAGCCGGCACGATCCCGTGCCGCAATGAGATCTACAATATGATCGACAGCGCCGTCGCGATGCTCAAGGCTCTCATGAGCTTGTCTCCGACGGCCAAGATGTCCTATGACATTCTGTACAGGATCGTCCGCAAGGTACCGCGGCCCATGGGGTTCCGACGCAGTGGTCCGCGCCAGAGGTATGTCGGGATCGGCGTCGGCCACGGTCTCCAGGCAGTCACGACTATGAGTCCTCCCTTACGATCCGGGTTGGGAGACGAGTACAGGCGAGCACCGGCCCACGAAAATTTTGCCCCCGTGTCGCGGATCAAGGTGCCCGTGCAGCCCGCGCTGCCCCCTTCCCCGACGGGGAGCTCGGGAGTCTACGTGCCGGTCCAGCCCAAGCTTCCCGCGCCGGCTTGGATGCAGCATCACTTGCCCGCGCAGACTGGTGTCCGTGTGCCCGTCCAACCGTCGCTCTACACACCTCACGTCCATGTGCCAATACAAATCCCGCTCCAAGCCGCGGCCCCTCTACCGTTACACCCTCCTGCCCCGCCGGGACTTGACCACGACAACGTTCCCCTTGCGTATCTACCGCAGGGAAACAGCCCGGGGGAGAGCGTGTATATGAGCCCACCTTACATCTTCGAGGGTACGTCGCCTCCGCGGCGAGCGGTCCCTTCGCCCGGGACCAATGCCGCGGAAGCAACGCTCGCTTCGCAGCAGGGGGCGGTCTTTCAAGGGAGGGCGGCTTTGCCAATGGGAGAACTCGCCCACTTCGGTGTCGGGTCGACCATGCCCAGGACGAGCTTTGGTGAGGGCGGTTCGCCATCGCACGTAGAGGCTGAATCCCCGGGCCAGGAGAGCGGCTCGGTGGGGGAGCAGTTTGACCGGATCACGGATGCCGAGCTCGGCGCCCTGGCGACGTTGTGGAACTGGCAGAGCCTCAATCTTCCGTTTATCAGCTCCGAGGCTGCCGGTGCGTAGGGGGCGGGGAAGGATGCTTTTCTCCAGGCGTTTCTTTTCTTTTTTTTTTCTTTTCCCTCTCGTCTTTTCTCGTCTTGGTGTCTGCTGATTTCCCCCGACTTTCTTTTGTGTAGCCTGCTTGTGTTTGGATCGTCGCGCATTATCGAGAGCATCTTGTCTTTTTCTTGCGGCCTCCCTCTGTTTTGGTGATAGTTTCAGATGTATTCCGCCTGGCATAAGAATCCCTAGGAAGAGGCTACGCCCTGCTTGCCTGACCCTTATGGATCCTTCATTGTGTCAGGAAGGGAATGGCCCGCGCCCCACGATCATAGAGTCCTCGGAGAGAAAGCCCTCCGGAAGTCCACACGCGTGGAACTCCATGCATCCATCATGCAAACGTGATCTCAGTGGCGGTGATGCTGATGGCGCATGTGCTGGATGGAACTTGAAGCATCACATTTGATGCACGTTGACCGTTCCTGTCTGGTGTTGGTTGTGTACATGTACGGAGTACGGAGTACGGAGTACATCAAGCACGACGTCCCCAGTGCTACCACCTACCCTGCACCGCCTACTCCGTAGAAGCACCAGTGACTTGACCTCAGTTCGCAAGTAGATGCTGACTCAGCCGGAGCTGCCATCCCGGGAAGGGCAAAGGGTGGGAAAGAGCGTGCGGGGGGGCGCGGTGGAGACTTTCGGAAGAGTTGCCGCATTCGATGCAACCTTGGAGCCGCTGCAAGCCGGTGGAAGTAGGCGGTTGGGAGCCGCGGGGGCGCTTTCCCCTCCCCGGCTTGCGTTCGATGGATGGATATTAGGGAAGGAGCCGAGACCAGCGAAAATTCGGCGCGCGTGCTTCTTGCCAAATTGAAGTTGTGCCTCTTGCCCGCCCACGAGACCACCAGAGGCTGCCCCTGGGATTACCCGTACTTACGCCGTGCCAGCTGGTCTTCTTGACTCGGTACTGTGCGTCTTCCTCGAGGTCGAAGGCATCACAGCAAGACTCATGCGGACTCGGCACTGAGGACCATCAGAATCCATCCACCCACCCATCCATTCCTCTCCAGACGAACAGGGTCCCGGGATACATCCATTGCATCCCATCCCAACCGCTTGACATGAGACGCACCTGCAGCCGCCTCCGCAATTGGCCGTCTTGCCGTCGCCCGCCGCCGCTGCTCAGCTCGTCTGCCCCTCTTGCCTCGAGCACGATCTCTACCTCCAGTACGAGGAGCTCCAGTACGAGTACTACCACGAGTCCAGCTGCTACTGCGAGTATTCGTACTAGCCCAGGTAATCAGCCGCTTTCGTAACGGTCAAGGTTGCCTGGTGGGGAGACCGGGGACACCCCTCGGCCATCACCTGGATCTGGGCATCGGGAAGACCAAGACTGACTGACTGACACTACGAGTAGCAGTTCTGACCCCGCGTCTGATTACCGCGAGCAGGACCGCCGCCTCCTCCTCGACTCCGGACGGTCTCGTCGCCGCTAGAGCTGCACGAGCTGGTGCTGCTGCTGTTACAAGTACCAGCTGGAGTACTGCCGCTGTCGTTGTTGGCCCGCCTCCCCTCTTTGGTGGGGTTCCATCGCCTTCTTCTCCTCTTCTCGCCCGTTCTCCTTCTCTTCTTCCCCTTCTTTTCCCTCAACACCAACAGCACCGCCAACAACAACAGGTCCCCCATCCTCGTTGTTTTGCCTCGTCTGCCCTGCTCCACCGTCCTCCACCTGCTCCCCGCCGCCACCGCTACCTCCACCGCCGCAGCATCGTCCGCCGGCCAGCAACAGCCTCGTACTGCAGCTACAGGATGTGCAGGTCTAAGGCTGCCTCCGAGGGGCAGGCCACCTTCGCCGTCCACGGCCGCGAGCTTCTCCCCGCCAACGTCGTGCCCCGGCACTACCACGTGACCCTCGAGCCGGACTTCTCCAAGCTGACCTACGATGGCATCGTCGTCATCGATCTCGACGTCGTCGAGGACTCCAACACCGTCTCCCTCAACACCCTCGAGCTGGAGATCAAGCACGTGAAGCTCATCTCCAAGGGCGAGACTGTCGCGTGCGTTGCACCCTCCCTGATCCAGCCCTCCACTCTCCTCCCCTCTGACCTCCACCACCTCTACCAATTGACCTCCCCCCCTCGCCCGTGCGGAGCATCAAATGTACATGTAGTTTGTGAAAGCTGACAATTTGCATCCAGAACCGCTCCTGCCACCACCTACGATGAAAAGACGCAGACGACCAAGTTCGACTTTGCGGCCACAAGGCTTGCAAAGGGCTCCAAGGTCCAGCTCGAGATCGCCTTCGTCGGCCAGCTCAACGACAAGATGGCCGGCTTCTACCGCTCCACCTACAAAAAGGCCGACGGCAGCGAGGCCATCCTCGCCAGCACCCAGATGGAGGCCACCGACGCCCGCAGGGCCTTCCCCTGCTTCGACGAGCCCGCCCTCAAGGCCGAGTTCACCGTCACCCTCATCGCCGACAAGCACCTGACCTGCCTCAGCAACATGGACGTCAGCTCCGAGATCGAGGTGCCCTCCAAGACGCCCGGCGCCTCCGCCAAGAAGGCCGTCCACTTCAACAAGTCCCCCCTCATGTCCACCTACCTCCTCGCCTTCGTCGTCGGTGAGCTCAACTACGTCGAGTGTCTCGACTTCAGAATCCCCGTCCGCGTCTACGCGCCCCCCAACATCGACATCGAGCACGGCCACTTCTCCGCCAAGCTCGCCGCCAGGACCCTCGCGTTCTACGAGAAGGCCTTCGGCGTCGACTTCCCCCTCCCCAAGATGGACCAGGTCGCCATCCCCGACTTCGCCCAAGGCGCCATGGAGAACTGGGGCCTCGTCACCTACCGCGTCGTCGACCTCATGCTCGACGAGAAGGCCAGCGGCGCCGCCACCAAGCAGCGCGTCGCCGAGGTCGTCCAGCACGAGCTGGCTCACCAGTGGTTCGGCAACCTCGTCACCATGGACTGGTGGGAGGGTCTCTGGCTGAACGAGGGTTTCGCGACCTGGGCCTCCTGGTACTCTTGCAACATCTTCTATCCCGAGTGGCACGTCTGGCAGAACTACGTCACCGACGATCTGCAGTCGGCCCTCTCCCTCGACGCCCTGCGAAGCAGCCACCCCATCGAGGTCCCCGTCAAGCGCGCCGACGAGGTCAACCAGATCTTCGACGCCATCTCCTACTCCAAGGGCTCTTGCGTCCTGCGGATGATCTCTAAGTACCTCGGCGAGGAGACTTTCCTCGAGGGTGTTCGCCAGTACCTGAAGAAGTACGCCTACGGCAACACCCAGACAGGCGACTTGTGGGACTCCCTCGCCGCCGTCAGCGGTAAGCCCGTTCACGACATCATGACCGCCTGGACCAAGAAGGTCGGCTACCCCGTCTTGACGGTGACCGAGAACGAGGCGGACAGCAGCATCAGCGTCAAGCAGAACCGCTTCCTGCGGACCGGAGACGTCCGGCCCGATGAGGACCAGACCCTCTACCCGGTCTTCCTCGGTCTCCGCACCAAGGAGGGCGTCGACTCCACGCTGGCCCTCACGGAGCGCGAGAAGACGTACAAGGTCCCCTCCACCGACTTCTTCAAGCTCAACACCGACCACACCGGCATCTACCGCACTAGCTACTCCCCCGAACGCCTGGAGAAGCTCGGCCAGGCCGCCAAGGACGGCCTCCTGTCCGTCGAGGACAGGGCCGGCATGATCGCCGACGCGGGCGCCCTGGCCAGCTCCGGCTTCGCCAAGACCTCGGGCGTCCTAAGCCTGCTCAAGGGCTTCACGGCCGAGACCGAATTCGTCGTCTGGAGCGAGATCACCTCCCGCCTGGCCGCGATCCAGTCGGCCTGGATCTTCGAGGAGCAGTCGGTCAAGGACGCCCTCCAGGCCTTCCTGCGGGACCTCGTCAGCGCCAAGGCCCACGAGATGGGCTGGCAGTTCAGCGAGAGCGACGGCCATGTCGAGCAGCAGTTCAAGGCCTTGCTGTTTGGCAGCGCGGGCATGAGCGGCGATGAGCGCGTCGTCGCCGCTGCCAAGGAGATGTTTGTGAAGCTTTTCGCAGGCGACAAGGCTGCTGTGCACCCCAACATTCGTAAGAGCGTCTTTAGCATTGCTCTCAAGTATGGAGGCAGTGATGAGGTAGGCTTTTTTCCCCCTTTTCCTCTTTTTTCTAGCCCGCCCCCCCCCTTTCTTTCTTCCCCCAAGACCCCCCCCCCCCTTGCTTCAATTTCCTTCGATTCTCGATGGTATTACCTCGTTGAGCGGGGTTTTCCCCCCCTTCTGTTTTAGCTCTTCTGAGACAAGATGGAGAAGCGAGATACGAGAAATGTGAGAGCTAGCGGCTGACGATCCACGAACCTGTAGTACGAAAAGGTGCTCGGCCTCTACCGCTCCTCGACCAACAGCGACGAGCGCAACACGTGCCTGCGTTCCCTGGGCCAGTCGCGCGGCGCCGAGCAGATCAAGCAGACCGTGGGCATGCTCCTGAGCAGCGAGGTCAAGGATCAGGACATCTACCTGCCGGCGTCCGGGCTGCGCGTCCACGCGCACGGCATCGACGCCCTGTTCAACTGGATGCTCGAGCACTGGGAGGAGCTCTACCAGAAGCACCCGCCGACGCTGCCGATGCTCGGCAACATGGTGACGATCCTGACGTCGGGCTTCACGACGCAGTCGCAGCTGGACAAGGTGGAAAAGTTCTTCGCGGAGAAGAACACGAGCGGGTACGAGATGTCGCTGGCGCAGAGCAAGGACTCGATCCGGTCCAAGGTCTCGTGGGTGCGACGGGATGGGGACGACGTGGTGGCGTGGTTGAAAAGCAATGGGTATTTGGCGTAGAGGTTTGAGTCGGTTGTAGGTTCTTCGGTCCGGGTCGAGGGACTCGGATAGGAGCTGTGAAGCATTATATAAAGGGAAAAAAACTTCATTGCTGCCATTGCGGTGATGTTCATAGTTCATGCTATCGCGTTGATGTTCATACCCCATGCCATTGCCACGACGTCAATAATGCATGCCATTGCGATTAACATCAAGGCCGTATGCTCTTGCGATGACGACCAAACGGGATTCCTCTGAAATTAAAAGGAGGACAGCGTATGAACCGGAATTGACGCAAGAAGGCTGAGATGATGCGGTTTTTGGGTGGATGTGATGGGCATGGATCATGGCTTCGTCATCGATCGTTCCGGAGATAAAATACAAGAACGAGACACGCATCGATGGGCGAGCGGGCACGGAATGAACTTCACACTGTTGCAGGAGACATCAGGCTGACCCCTGTATGTTGATGCTAGCGGAGCATACGGATTGTAGGGAGGGTATCTGGACCGGGAGA
>NIGD01000001.1:4051792-4071322 GCA_003055185.1 Escovopsis sp. TC
CTCCCCCTCGACACCGCCCTTCAACCGTCCAAGCTCGCCAGCGCATTCGCTCAGCCCTCCTCCCCCCCTTATCCCTCCGCTGCCCCCCTTCCCTCCGACTCATCCAGGGACAGCGCAGCGCCCCCCACCGTCGCCGTCGTCGGCGCCTCCCACTCCGCCGTCCTCGTCCTCATGAACCTCTACCGCCTCGCCAGCACGACCCACCCCCCCCTCCGCATCAAATGGTTCACGCGGCACAAGAACCTCCGCTACGCGCAGTACATGGACGGCTGGATCCTCTACGACAATACAGGACTCAAAGGCCAGGCGGCGGAGTGGGCGCGCCGGCACCTCGAGGAGGAGGCCCTGCCGACGAGTCCGGTGGGGAGGGTCGTCACCAAGATCCACACGCCGGAGGGTGACGACCCGACCGCCAGCAGCAAGTACGCGGCGCACATGGCGGAGTGCACGCATATTGTGGAGGCGATTGGGTATACAGCTGACCCTTTGCCTGTCCTCACGGCTATGGATCATCCTGAGTCTGCCCCGCAGGCCTTGTCCCTCGAGCATGATGGGCTTTCGGGGCGCTTCATTTCGAGGGGAGGGTCGAGACAAGGTGGAGGGCTCGCTGCGGGTCTGTATGTCCCGGGCTTGTTTGGCGCGGGGATCGCGTTCCCGGAGCGCGTGACGGATCCGGCGGGCAATGTGGAGCTGGCTGTGGGGTTCTGGAAGTTCGCAAAGTTCTGCAAGCGCGTGGTGTCGCAGTGGGCTGACTCTCCTGTCGGGCCACGGTGATCGGGCACATCTCAGTCATGATCAAGCAAAGCTTCAAAGCTGGGCGAGCGAACGATAGATTAACAAGACAGAGATACAGAAGGAAGAGCCAAGTGTAGACAAGGTAGATTTAAGATTATCATAGAAATATCATTATTCGTAAGGTCTATATCTACATCTAATAGAATATAAAGAAAGAAGGAATTTTTGTCTAGATCAATCGCTTGGACCCGCAGCCCGTGTCCTCGCCGATGATGGCAAACTCGGCGACCGTGGCGCCCGTGCCGTTCTTGGCCTTGACATCGCCCGCGCTCAGCTGCTGGTTGCCGAGGATGTACAGCGAGGCGTAGCGGGTCGCCGGCACGGCCTTCTTCAGCGTCACCGTGGTCGTGTTGCTCTCGGGCATGGTCACGATGTCAAGCGCAACGGCGGTGGCGTTGAACGGCACCGAGGGCTTGATGTTGGCCAGCTGGGCAACGACGCCCTTGCCGGTGGGCAGATGCGCCGGAGCAGTCGAGGAAGCGGCGAGGGGCTCGTCGTGGAAGACGATGGTGGCATCGACGGGGGGCGCCGCGGCCCAGTCGAAGAAGAAGCCCGAGACGGGCGTGCCGACGTCACTGGGCGACAAGGCGACAGTGAGGGTGCTGACCGAGTCGGCCGACTTGGGTTGCCACTTCGTGCTGGAGGCGCCGTCGACGGCCGCAATGGCGAACTGGCCGGGCATGGTAGCGTCGTTGGAGGTGGCGGAGCGGCACTGCGCCAGGTTGCCCTCGACGGTGTTGACGAGGCTGATCTGACGGTTGGGCACGACGATGGAGCCCTTGACGGGCAGCTTGTAGACGGTGGGGTGGTCCGAGGGGCCGGCGTAGACGGTGATCGGGGTGTTGTTGAAACGGGCATCGGCCGAGTCGAGGGGCTTGGCGTACGCGGAGCGGGAGAGCGTGGTGTGCGTCGCGTTGGAGGAGGCATCGATGGGGTGGCCGCGCCAGTAGAAGGTGCGGTAGCGGAGCTGGGGGATCTGAGGGGGGAGGCTGGGGTCAATGTGGAGGATGTCGTCGGGGAGCAGGCGGAGGCCAAGGTAGCTGTAGACGGTGACCTGGTTCTGGCCGCCGTGGCCCGTGAGGAAGGGATAGGCGGGGTGGGTGCCGCCGTTGATGGTGGCGTCGTCGATCTGCTGCTCCGAGAGCTGGAACCAGGGGCCGCGGAGGTAGGGGAGGAAGGCGTTCTGCGCGTAGGTGTAGGCGGAGCAGCCAGATGTGGAGATTTGATTGGCGACGATGGAGAAGGTGGCGTAGGTCATGGCCGGGCCGTCGGGAGACTGGCGAAGGGCGTACTGCTCAGGGGGTCAGCATCAGAATGGTGAATCGAAGCGGCGTCGAATGGAGAGGATGGGGTTTTCCCGCGGGGGCATGTAGACTTACGTAGTCGAGGTCGCTGGCAGCGTTCTCCGTGGTGTAATTCTCGGGAGCCAGCGGGAAGGAGAGCATGATGATGTCGGCCTGCTTGACGACGGCGCTGCCATTCATGTTGGTGAACTCAAGGGTGATGCCGTTCTCACGCAGGACGAGGACGTTCTCGGCCATGTCTGTCCAGGTCTCGTTCTGGGGGAGACCGAACTGCTCACGGAAGGCGTTTGCGTTGCTGAGCGTCTGGGCGATGAGGTTCATGGTGTAGCCGCCGGCATCAACCATGTTGGCGTACTCATCCTGTATTGCACACTGGTTAGACGAAAATGAGGAATCAGGGGGGAAGGGAAGCGGTGGTGAGAAGAGGGGGCTTTTCTGACAGGCAGGTACTCACGGGGTCTGTCATGTTCTTCAGAGTCCAGTAGCTGCCGTTTCGGGTGAGGATGTTCCCGTAGAAAGTGGCGATGGAGTCGTAGATAGGGAAGAGCGTGTCCTGGAAAGTCTTGGTGTCGCCGCTCGCCACCCACTGGTTGATGAAGGCGAGGCCGATGTCACCGTTCAGATGGTACTCGTAGTCGAAGCAGGGCCCCGTGGCGGTGCACTGGCCACGCCGGCCGCTCATCCAGGCGTAGGCCGCGGCCTCGGGCTGGATAAAGGTCTTGTTCAGGGAGCTCGTGAAGGCCGTCTGGGCGTTGGCCTTGGCCTGCTCGTAGATCTTGACGCGGTAGTTTGAGATGCGCTGGGCGGCTTGCGGGTGGGAGACGACGAGACCGGGCTGCATGAAGGAGTCGCCGTCCCAGAAGATCTGGCCGCCGTACGAGTCCGAGGTCAGGCCTCCGACGGAGATGGAGTGGACGTTGAGCGGGGCGTCGCCGGCTGCGTCGATGGCGTTCTGGCCGACGGTGTTCTGCAGGAGGTAGTAGGGGCTGACGACGGCCATGATGGCGTCGGTGAGGATGAGCGGGTCGTCCGGCAGCTTGTTGGTCTCGGGGTCGGCGTAGCTGTCGACCGAGTTCTCGGGCAGGATCTCGGCCCACTCCTGGACGTGCGTCTTGAGGAGGGAGTCGAAGCCGGCCTTGACGGCGTCGAGGACGGCAGTGCGGGCGGTGCCGCGCGGGTCCGCGGGGAAGGCATCCGAGGAAGCGATGCCGACGAACTTGGTCAAGCGGATGGGCTGGCCGGCGGCGAGCGTCACCGGCACAGTCTCGACGACGGAGGAGACGTTGGCGCTGACGTAGGGGCTGTGAACGGTTGAGGCGAGCTTCTTGCCGCTCATGTCGACGCCCTTGCCAGAGCCGACAATCTGGGCGTAGACAAACGCGGTGACGTCAGGGACGCCGACGGGTCGCACAGCGGAGAAGATGCTGTCGCCGTCACGGCCCGACTCGGCGAATTCAGTGCGGACGGCGCCAAATCCATCGAGGACGTTGGCCACGGTGGCGCTGATGCTGCCCTTGCCCTTGGCGCCAGTGGGCGGCACGATCTGCAGATCGACGACGGCCTGATTCACGTTGAGCTTGTTGGCGAAGAGGCGGAAGGTGATTCCGATGGGGCCGAGGCCGGCCCTCTTGCACGAGGCGGGCAGCCAGCTGTAGGACCAGGAGACGACGCCGGCCTGGTAATCGTAGGTGGACTGGAAGTTGGAGATGGTCTTGGGGTCGACGGTGGCGTCGAGGATCTCGCCGTCGCCAAGGTCGAGCAGCAGGCCGGACCAGTGGGGAAGGCCGGAGATGGCCGTGTCGTTTTCGTACTGGGCCAGCCAAGGGAAGTTCATGCCCTCGGTGGTGGGCTGGGAGTCCCAGAAGCCCGCGACGGTGGTGAAGGCCTGGCGCTGAGAGTAGAGCGGCCAGCCGCTGATGCCGCCGCCGGGGACGTTGAGGTCCGTCTCGAAGAAGGGGCCGGCGGCGGCGACGCTGATGCCGATGTAGCCGTTGGCGACGGAGGCGCGTTGCTCGTAGGCACCAGGCTGCAGCAGAGTGGTGGTGAGCTGCCAGGCATCCTGGTCCCAGGTGACGCCGTCAAAGAGGGTCTTGTAGACGTTCTTGCTCTTGGGGGGCGGGGGCGGAGGTGGGGGTTTGGAGCCGGGTCCGGAGGGGGGCCCGGAGGGGGGTCCAGAAGGGGGTCCGGAGATGGGTCCAGAAGGGGGCCCGGAGATGGGTCCAGAAGGAGGCCCGGAGGGGGGACCGGAGGGGGGACCGGAGCCGTGGCGGCTGATGCACGCGGCCACGCGGTCCTGGACGGACTGCAGGCACGTGCCGGACTGCAGAAGCAGCGAGGCTGCGGCTAGAGTCTGATAAGATGTCAGACACGAGCGTGACATGAGCTGCTTGCGAGTATCAAAGGAGAGATGGGGGTAGTCAAGGCAGAGGCATGAGACGATGAAGACTCTTGCGTGCGCACATGCATGTGCTACCAGGAGCTCTGCGTACAAAAGGAGGAGAGATGCATCGTGACGTGTGCGAGGTGTCTCGGAAATCTGACTTACATTGAGCCGCATCTTTTCTCTTACACTCGAGAGATATTCAAAGTGTAAAGAAAGATTCGAGAAGGTTGGGATGAGAAGGGATGATGTTTCACAGGCACAACTCGACGGACAGCGAGGAGAGGTCGCAGCCTCTATATACCACGAGCCTCTGAGCAAGCTCGCTCCATGGAGATCAAGCTATTGGACGGGGCAGTCCGTACTCGCACGAGGACTGGAGCCTCAATCCGGGGGGGGGGGGGGGCAGAGATGTTCGTGCTGGCCCGCCCCGATCACAGGAGCAGGATCGGCAGGGGGCCCCGAAGACGGGGTCGGTATGCCGCAATCCACGAGTAAGTCTGGAGAGGAGGATATGCGTCAGACGCTGGTGCCGGGAATGAGGGAGGAATACGAGTACTCCGTAGTATGAGTACGAGTCTTGGTAAGGGCACGAGTCCCTACGACGAGGACTCGTACGAGTCCATCTCCAGCGTGGGTGGCAGAGTTGTCGGGACGCATGACCTCATGTGGGAGAGGGAGGGTGGGGGGGGGCGAAGACGGGGTCGCTGCTGTCGGTGTTAGCCGAAACGAGAGTCGATGGTGGCTCGCGAAGCAAGGCCTGGACGGACGAGCCATTCAACAGCGGGGGGCAGACGCCGGGATAGTCGATGGACCAGCACATGGATTCATGGATGAGGCCTGGTGGCTTTGGGCTCCCCCGTGGAGAGACCCCGGCGCATGGAGTCCGCCTCGGTGAATTATGGCTAGTGCATATGCACGCAAATACCGCCGAGCCGAAGAGGTTGTCGAGGCTGACCGGGGGGGTGGGGGGGGGGCGTACTCGTGATCGTACCAGTATTACGATGGACGAGGAGCAAGAGGCAGCTTGGAGATGGCGAGAGGAGGCATGGATGGCGTTTTGGAAGAGAAGAAGATGCAAAAATTGAGAGGAGAGAAAGAGAGGGAGAAAGACGAGGATAAAAAAGAGAAAAAGAAGATGGAAAATGGAAAAGAAGGGCAGAAACCCTCCTTACCTAATGATTCCCTGCTTCTTTCCTTCTCTCGTTGCTTCCTTCCTTCCTTCCTTCCTCCATGTTCCTTCCTTCTCTCATCCCAGGTACCTTCCTTCCTTCCCCTGTGATGCCTGGTACATTCTTGGGAGGCAAGAGCAGCCGCCGGGCTTCCTCCTGCGAGGTTGATGCCTCTGTCCCTCCTTCCTCCTTCTCGCTCCTTCCCCTCGGCGACCCGAAGGGGAGTGCTGCTGTGCCGCTCGTACCCCTACCCGCACCACTGCGTGTCTGCACCTGGAGAAACAGGTACTTAGTACTCCGTACGTGCTCCGCACTCGTACCTGAACCAGGGCCGCGTGGGTGGCGACTGCCCGTTTCTGTAAACACTAGACCCGTGCTAAGCCTGCGCGTGCCTGTGCCTGATTCAGGAGCTTTGGGAAGGCGCGGACAAGGGCCTGCTGTTGCCGCATACATAGCGAGCCTGACGAGTCTGACTCTCTTCCTCCTCCTCCTCCTCCTCCTCCTCCACCAACCCCCCCCCCCCCTCTCCTTACTCTGTCTACCTACCTTCACGATGCAATCCTCCCCATTGCCATCGTCTACCTGATGCTCGATGATAGATCGATTCATGTAATCACCAGAGACTTGAAACGACGGAACCCACGACCAAGCTCCTTGTCCGGTCGCAAGTCGGAGGAAATCGCCGGCGGCGCCTCGGTCGCGATGACGTATCCACACGCGGTGAGCAGCTCAATCAGATTCCGTTCCCCGACGACTCTGATGACACTGACACACGCATCCAAGTCTTCGCTCAACTCGAACTCCCGCGAGGGCGACTCTTACGAAGGATGGGGAGAAAAGGAAAAGAGCCAGCCCCTTGTTTGGCTCCAGTGGACCTGGTCGCCTCCTCCTCCGTCTCGACTCCGGGGTACCCGAGCCTCCCCGCATTCGGCGTCTCTTGATGCGGGGAGTCTCGGCCTGCGGCCTTCTACTCCGTATGTACCAGCATCTTCCCTACTCCTCGACCTCCTCCTCACCATCCTCCGCATGGCTCGGAATACAATCCTCCATCCATCCGTGAGTGCCCACAGTGGCCACGAACCACATGACACGCCTGCATTTCGGCCCCTTTGCCATCTCCACCTGCTTCCCCACATTTTGAAAGAGGGGGAGAAAATCAAGTGGCTGGATACGATGGTACTCGTTCTTGTACGAGTACTCGTACAGGAACGAGTACTCCGTACGCTCAAGGGGAAATGTGCACAGCACGTCTGATGGGCCCCGCCTCCCGGGCGAGAATAGCCATCGAGGGAATTGTGCGGCTGGGCACTCTTGCGGCCGTTACTGACCTTGTACGAGACGTAATATGCAATGGATCCAATACTCAGTCCTGCCAAATCTAGACCGGACGGGCACTCGTACGCTTCCAACACACACAAGTTCTTCTAGCTCAAGCATCCACTTCAGATGATCAGATGCAATGGAGTCGAGGAGTCGAAGGATTGCCAAGCTGCTGACTGAGGCCCTCTTGGCCGGATCCGCCAGTTCTGGAATCAATATTGGCCCGACTAGGGCTTATGGTGGCCATTGGGCTGGGGTAAGGGGGGCAAATCGAGGGGCCCCGGACATTTCTCACGCGCCTGGGATCTCGCGTGGGGTAGTCCGTCCATGGGCCGGCCCCCGAAATGGCCCCAGAAAGGGGAGAGGCTCTTAGCCGAACTTCAAGTGCTCGACTTGACGCACTGGCGCGAGCTTACAGAGGTCGTCTAGGGAGCAGGCCATACGGAGTAGATACTCCGTCCTAAATCGACTGTATTTTTGACCTCCTGATCATGACCCCAGGGAGGTGAGTGAGACACTTCATGCGGGCTAACGCCTTTCCAGAAGACGCCAAGTCAACAGACGGCTCGTGCCCGCAGAATAGTCGCGAGCACGAGCGCAAGCAATCGTGCGCCGTCAGGGTTGGGAGACAACACCAGCATTGAGGGACTTGTCGAGATCGTTCTGGTCTATGCAAGTTCGAATCTCTCTCTTGGTCTATGAATCTATCTTTCAGGCTCTAGTGGTATCGAGGCAGAAACATTGGCCCCTGACACGTCTATCATACCATCACAACACCAACACGCCTAAACCAGCAGTTTCCTAGGATAATTTCCTACGCTCTCCCGGCAGTGCTCGCGCTTCCGCTCCCACAGACTTGCCATATTACCTTGTACAGCTTGTACGCCACCTCGTCCGCTCGCCCGACGCCGTCCAGCTTGTGCAGCCGCTCCGTGCTGACAATTTTCAAAACGCGACTATCATCATGAGCCTCACGGACCCTCGGGGTCCCCGCCTCGAACGCCGCCTCGACCACGTCGCTGATGCCCTCGAATTTGCCGTTCGGCCGAATTGACACCATCAGCCAGAAGACGCCGTCGTCCGCCAGCAGCTCTGCCGCGCAGTCGCGCAGCCACGCCGCGTGCTCGGGCGCGTAGGCCACGTCAGCCGCCACGATGATCTTCGCAGGGACGTCCAGTGGCGCATCTCGCCTGGGCGTCGACCAGTCCAGGTGACAGACCTTCACGCGCGCCGCCGAAGGGTGGCTCGCGACGTGCGCGGCCGCGTTCTTCTCCAAGTTCGCGAGCACTGTCGGGTGGAAATCGGTCGCGACGATCAGGGGCTGCTGGTCGCCCAGCAGGCTCGAGAGCACGAGGCTTACCAGCCCGGTGCCCGCGCCCAGCTCGACGATCCTCGCGTCTGGCTGCAGGTCGCCCGAGAAGCCGAACGCCCCGGGCTGCCGGGCCAAGAGCCGCGACATGACGATTGAGGCGCCCCAGGTCTGCAGGCCGACGTCTGTGTGGTCCCGCCCCGTCTGCATGGGCTTGTCGTGCAGGTCCACGCCTAAGCCACCTCCCCCTGAGCCCTCCGGGCCGATCTCGAATTCGAACCGCCTCATCATCCCCATGTCCTCTTCATCGCCCTTATCGGCGTCATCGTCGTCCTCCTCGCTACCCGTGAGATGCGCCAAGATGGAGCATGCCACCTCCGTGAAGCTCTCCGCCTCCGCGATGGCCAGCTCATCAGCCCGCCCAATGAGCCCCGTCAGCCATTTCTCCGCAAAAGCCCGCTCAAAGGCATCCAGCTCCTGTGGCGCATCGCCCGCGGAATTGTCGTCCTGGTCCGTCGAGACATAGCCAGAGTCCAGAGCCTCGACGTCACGGCTCCCGCCGGTCCCAAAATCGAGCGGCCGCAGGGGGCATATGGCGTCTCGCAGAATGTGCAGGGCGCGTGATATTTGTTGTGTAGTGAGCGCGCTCACGTTGCGGAGCCGTGGGAGGCTCACCGGAAGGGGCACATTGTGCTGCGTCTTTGCAAGCATCGGAAAAAAGCAAGAGAATGACAGAAAACGCCCTACGCGCAGCAACAACGATGAGAAGGAGGGACCAAAGAAAAGAGGGAATAAATTGGCTCAAGATGATCGAGAGAGCGAAGACATCATGAAAACAAAGGAAAGTGAAATTGACTGAGAGAAAGAGGGAGAGAGAGGGAGAGAATGTGGGTGACAGAAAACGAAGCCCGGTTTCCTGAGAGGCCTTTTTCTCACGACCCACGCTGGCGCGCTTTTTCTTCGAGGGGTGGGGACGAAATTTTTCCACGCCAACGCGTCACTCGGGCGGTGGACCAACGGACCCAACGGGCCAACATGACAATTCTTCAACACCATGCCGGCACAGAGTCAGCCTCCTCATTTGCGAGTCATCATCTCGCTTACGATCATGCTCTCACGAGTGTGTAGTACTCGTACGGCCACTCGATCCAGCATAAGGCAATGCGTCAAGCAACCGCCATTGCCCTTTCGAGACTGCATTTGGCATAAGCGTGTTCGAAGGACACGATCTTGTCCACGGGTTGTCTTTACTTGCATGCTGCACGACAAGGAGGGCATTGACAGAGGTCGGAAGAAGTCCCGATTCATGCTTGTCGGCGGCTCTGCTCTTGTTGTTGGCTCGTTGCCAAATCCGCTCGATTGCATGCCCACCCCTCTTCTTTCCCTACCCGCTGCCGGCTCAGGAGGGATCTACTCCATATGTTCCGTATGTTCCATATGTTCCGTGCAGATACTGCACAGAAGACGAAGTACTCGTACGGAGTCCGGAGGACGAGGCTTGGAGTCGAAGGGATCCTGAGCGAATGTCATCTCGCAATGCTCGTCCGAGAGCCCTCGCTCGATGAACCGCTCGCAGCGCCCGTCGGAAGTGTCAATGCCGTGGCAGAAGTGGCGCCCTAAGCTTCTTGGTGCTGATGTGAGTTTCGGAGATCGCAAGTCCGTCAAGTCTTTCTTTCGGAGGTCAGTCGGTCGCGATAAGATAACGCAAGAATCACGAGACATATCACGTGACAGAGTGACAGATATCACCACAACGTCATCCGAGAATGAAGCTCGGG
The DNA here is from genome assembly GCA_003055185.1 of Escovopsis sp. TC. Classification (NCBI taxonomy): domain Eukaryota; kingdom Fungi; phylum Ascomycota; class Sordariomycetes; order Hypocreales; family Hypocreaceae; genus Escovopsis; species Escovopsis sp. TC. The sequence goes on from NIGD01000001.1 coordinate 4,061,851, forward strand.
AAGACGCATCACGAGCCTTGATGAAGGGAGCAGAGACGACAGGGGCGGAGACTCGATTCTTCTTGAAGCAGTGCATCGGAAGCCGGGTCAGACCTTCAACTGACGATGAGGGAATCATCGTGGCTGGCCAAATTCTGGTAAGGGGAAATCGGCCACGGCCAAGACCATCCTTCTACCACTTGACGTGGTATCTCTACTGAAGATGATCGAGAGCACCCGGCAGGAAGAATCATTCGCCCACTTCAATTGGACTGTCTGATTGCACTCATCATCATTTGAAGAGAGTCCAAGCGATGCTGTCCAGCTATCTGCAGTCTCTTCCCCCATCCAAGGGCTCGTCAGCGCTGTCTATCGTCATCATGATTGCCAACGTCATCATCACCGCTCCCGCAAGACCTCACCATCCAGGTCTGTGATTCAGGTCCTTTGTCAGCATGATCATCATCGACCCCTCCCCCTCCTCATCAAGTTTCTTCCCCATGCCATGTTCCGTTCGAGATCCCGCGTTCGCATCCCTGGTGCTGGCCTAAGAAGATGGAAAGGGAAGTCGGGTCGGCCTCTATGAATAGGAGCATCATCGGTTGCTGATGCATGTGCGGAGTCGCAGGCCAACAGCCTCGCGGTCTCAACGGCTCCCAGCGCTGTCTCGATTTTTTCTTCAGCATTCCTCACGCGCGCTGTGATCCACCGTTGCCGATCGTGCCGATCCCGCCGATCTAAGACGTTCCATTCCATTAGCACTGCGTGCTTGGTGATTGGACGACCGAGCGTCCCCGAGATGATGGCCCCCGGTACTTCGTGTGTGGGAGGGCAGGGATTTGAATCCCTCGCGCTTGTGGAAGCGCATGTTCAGAAGGGGAAAGAAAAAACTTCAAATGCCGGAGAGATCCCAGCGCCCCCTTGCTGGTCCGGTCGTGATATAAAATGGGATTGACCGCCATTGTGTAACGCTCGCAAGTCCAAGTGCCTGACGCGAGGCCGAAACATCCATTCTTCTCCCCGGCCGTCATTGCCGTCGTCATCGTTGGCATCGCCGTCAACATCGTCTGAGGCCATGGAGGTGAAAACTCTCCTGCTGGGCCTGCTGGCCCTGGTCGTGGCCCGACTCATCGTCATCGTCGTCTCCGCCCTCACATCGCCCACACGCTCCGTCCCCGGCCCCTTCTGGGCGCGCTTCACCTCGCTGTGGTACCTGGCGCGCGTCGCCAGCGGCCACTTCGAGGTCGAGAACAAGGCGCTGCACCGCCGCCACGGCCCGGTGGTGCGCCTTGGGCCGAACCGCTTCAGCGTCGACCACTTCGAGGCCGTCGGCAAGATCTACGGCGTCAGCGCCAAGATGCCCAAGTCGGACTGGTACAGCGCGTTCAAGCACCCGGACCCGAGCCGCTGGTCACTCTTCTCCGACCCGGACATGGCGCGGCACAGCCAGCAGCGGCGCGTCTTTCAGCCGCTCTACAGCATGTCCAGCCTCATCAGCTACGAGGGCTACGTCGACGAGTGCGCGGACCTGCTGCAGGCCCATCTTGACAAGGCGGCGGCGGCCGCCGCCGCGGGGGGGCAGCGCGCCGGGGCCGGGCAAGAGAAAGGGGTCGACATGAACCACTGGTTCCAGTGCTACGCCTACGATGTCGTCGGCAACATGACCTTCTCCAAGCGCCTCGGCTTCCTCGACCGTGGCGAGGACATCGGCGGCCTGCTGCAGGCCGGCCACGGCGCGCTCGTGTACTCCACCCTCGTCGGCATCTACGCCGACTGGCACCCGCTCCTGCACAAGCTGTCCTGCTGGTTCAACTCCGGCGGCGCCGTCATGAGGAACCACCTCGCCGCTTTTGTTGGCGCGCAGATCGGCCAGCGCAAGAAGGCCGCCGCCGCTGCCAAAACCAACGACAACGCCCCCGCCGCACAGGACTTCTTGCAAAAGCTCATGGACAAGGCGGACCAGGACCAGGACCAGGACCAGGACGGCGGCGGCGGCAGCGGCAGCACCCCCAAAGTCACCGACTACCACCTCTTCGCCCTCGGCGTCTCCAACATCACCGCCGGCTCCGACACCACCGCCTCCAGCCTCTCCGGCATCCTGTACCACCTCCTCCGCAACCCCGCCGCCATGGCCAAGCTCCGCGCCGAGGTCGACGAGGCCGCCGCCGACGGGCGCTTCGCCGGCGAGCATCTCGCCTACAAGGGCAGCCTCGAGATGCCGTACCTCCAGGCCGTCATCAAAGAGGGCATGCGCATGCACAGCGTCACGGGGCTGCCCATGTGGCGCGTCGTGCCCCGCGGGGGCGTCGAGATCGCGGGGACGTTTCTGCCCGAGGGGTCGCACGTGGGGATCAACCCGTGGTGTGCGCATGCGAACCGGGATGTCTTTGGGGAGGATGCGGCTGTGTTTCGTCCGGAGCGGTGGCTGGAGGCCGATGGGGAGCAGCTGTCGCGCATGAATGTCTATTTCCTCCCGGTAAGTGATGGAAGCATGCACCTCACAGATCTTTCCCATTGGGTTCTCCCGTGGGTGGAGGGAGGAGGAACTTGTTCTTGGTCCATCTTGCTGACTCGTCTTGATGCTCCTGCTTTGCGCGGCGCATGGACACTACTACTAGTTTGGCTCTGGCTCGCGCAACTGCATGGGACGTCACGTCTCGTTCCTGGAAATGTCCAAGCTGGTGCCCCTGCTCGTCAAGAAGTACGACTTCGAGCTCGTCTCGCCGGAGAGGGATTGGCAGACGCTGAATTTCTGGTTCGTCAAGCCGCAGGACTTCCAAGTCATTGTCAAGCAGAGACGGCAATAATTCACCGAGAGACAAATCGTCAAGTTCATCATGGAAGATGGCATATGGCTTTCCTTGAATACATCGAGTATTGCAATGTACACCATCATTCCGCACATGACAGCGCTCTCGCGAGCGTCGTGCTAGTAGATGATCACCCGTCCCTTCTTTCTTGACACGCATCCCCCTCTCACTCATGACGGGACCGCGTTCGGGCCGCAGTCGAGGAGTCCTGTATACTCGTCGATGGTCAAGACGCCCAGGGCGTCGCACCACTGTGAGGTCGGTCAGTTCCATGTTCACATTCCGTCGGCGCTCCTCCCCCGTTTCCCTTTGGGGCGACCCCTGGGAGATTCCTTCGAGAAGACTCACGTTGGCGCAAATTCCTGCGGAGTTGGTCTCACACCAGCCAGGTGTCGGGGCTCTGATGACGAGGACGTTGCAGGTGCTGAGGATGCCGCATGTGGCGCCGTACTTGTTGAGGCAGCAGTTCTCATAGAGGGGGGTGCACGCCTTGGTGCATGCTGAGGGCGTGAGGGGGGCATGCGTGCTGAGGGCAGTGACGCTGGCGGCGAGCGCACCGGCAATGAGGAGCGAACGCATTGTGGGGGTTGTATTCACGGAACAATGATTCAAGATATGGACGAGCGAGGGGATGAAAGAGTCAGGGGCTAAGAAAGGGGGCTGTGTGTGTTCTTTTCGCTGGCTGTCCACTGCGAGGTCAATTGTGTTTTGTGTGCTTGGTTCCTGGTTCGAGAGCAACTTCAGAGGCCGCGATGCCTTCCCCCTTTTATACCTGGATGAGCTCGTTCATCGGTCCTCCCTTTCCTATCACAGAAGAATCACTCGTCATGGGTCAACCACCTGATGCGTCACATCTCGGTTGCAAAAGCCCCGAGATACCGCGTGCCGGCCGCCCTCTCCTCGGCACGGCAGCGTCCATGTCTGTCACCAGATGAGTCTTTACGCGGAAGCTCAACCCTGTCAACCCTGTTGTCCACTTGGGGAAAGATCAATGGTCTGAAGCAAAAGAACGAGGCCAGCTGGGATCGAAGCGGGGGAGACGGTCCTCCAAGATGCCGCAACCGGCCTAGAGCGCGGAGAAGGGTTCCTTGGCAGACGATCGCCAGATATGTCTCACAACGGGCAGACGTCACAGGCCTCGATAGCACCTCGAGTGTTTCGCTGCAACGGGAATCGGGCAATTCGATCCTGCAGGGTCCAAGGGCCCAAGTCTGGGGTTCGTATCGGTATCCAGGACGGGGACGCCCGGGGCCATAGTTCGGGGATATCGACTCCGGAGTCCGCAGGAGAAGGATGTCGTATCCGTTCACGAGGGAGTCGTGTGTAAGTACTCGTACCACGGTCAAGAAGTACGAGTGCTACCTAGTATGCGTGCCCCGGAAATGCCTCCCCTTGTCGCTGCACCGAGATATGGCTCAGGGTCGCATGACCCTTGCCTCCTGAAGCAGGCAGATAGGAACGGTTAATCAACATCAGTTTCGATAGATCAAAGAGACCTGGCCCGGGAGGGGGACGGGGATGTGCCTCATTGGCCGTGTGCGAGGACGAGGTGCCTTGGCGGCGCCGGATGCCGCAAGGATGACGGCGGTCGCGGGGCGCGGAGGATGTATTGCGATGCCAGGCCCATGGTTCATGATTGGTGCGTCCACATGCAAGACATGATGGAGGGTTTCCCCGCGTGGAAGGGTCCCTTTGTTTCCCTTCTTCTCATGCTTCCCCCTTGAAGGAGGGTCGAGTACGGAGTACCTGGCGCTTTGTGCCTCTCCCGTTTATCCGGGGGGCGAGAGGCGGGTTCAAGCTGCGAGATCGGTCGCGGACAGGAAGGAGGAGGGGTGAAGAAGAGGCAACTTGACGGCCATGCGCAGGACGGCGACGACGACGACGACGACGACGACGACGACGACGACGACGACAAGGAGGTTGATGATCAGAGGAGGCGACCCTGGAATGGATGAAGTCGGGACGAGCTGCTGAGGATGATAGCAGCCTGCAAACACGCACACCGTTGATGATCAGTCTCGACACCGTTTCCGCATCGGGCCCGGAGTGGCTGATGCGATGGTGGCTGATGGAGTCGTGGCGGACCTTTTGTGGCTGATGTACTTGTGGCTGGTTAGTGGCTGGTGAAAGCGAGCATCGCAGCTCGACGTCTTGAGCTTCAGCGACTCCATGAACGGAACCTGCACGACCGCAGGCAGCAGCGCCGCCAAGCTCCATCAACGGCCCCTGGAGCTTCACTGCCGTTTCCACATGTGGTTGAGAAGAGTCAGACGATCGACTGAGCGTTTGGTACATTTTAGACGATGGACGAGGGCCGGCAGGTATCCATCCGTGATATCGGCTGAGGACCGCTCGAACTCGACAGCCTCGATCAACGCTGGACCGTGAACACGACCTGGATCACAACATGAGCCAGCGGGTAGCTGGGAAGGGCCAGGCCAATATGACGCCGAGTCGCGATGCCATCAAGGAGGATGAGATTCAGTATGGGGCGCCTGGAGAAGCGAGACTGCAGGAGCTCGAGGAGAAGTGAGTCTTGGCCTGACATCGTAGAGCACTCCGCAAGATGCCTAGTACCATGTCGTGATGGTGGTCAGGATGGGATGCCCTGGACCGTCACCCAGTCTCAGTTTCGTCTTGTTTGTTGAGAGCACAGCTGACATGATACGCCGTCTGCGTGCAGATACTCAGACAGGCCCAGGAACCACTCCAAGACGCTCCCCTTCTCCGAGCTGTTCAGGGAGCTCTTCAACCCGCTGAGCGAGAAGAGAAAGCACCCGGCGGCCTCCCCCGCCGCCAAGAGGGCCGCCCACGGCCTCCACCATCTGTCTCCCCAGGAGCAGCGACGACACATCATAGAGAGGTTCATCGTCAGGTGGCGCAAGGAGGTCGGCAATGACTTCTACCCGGCGCTGCGCCTGGTGCTCCCCGACAAGGACCGCGACCGCGGCGTCTACGGGCTCAAGGAGAACACCATCGGCAAGCTCCTCGTCAAGCTGACGAGGATCAACAAGGACTCCGAGGACGGCTACAACCTGCTGCACTGGAAGCTTCCCGGGTCCACGGCGTCACACGTTGCCGGCGACTTCGCCGGGCGGTGCTTCGAGGTGCTGTCGAAGCGGTCCGCGCGGCCCGACCCGGGCGACATGACCATCGCCGAGGTCAACGAGCAGCTCGACCGGCTGGCGGCGTCGTCGGGCGAGGCCGAGAACCTGCGCATCTTCGAGGTCCTGTACAGCCGCATGAACGCCGAGGAGCTCATGTGGCTCATCCGCATCGTCCTCAAGCAGATGAAGATCGGCGCCACCGAGAGGACCTTCCTCTACCTGTGGCACCCGGACGGCGAGGCCCTCTTCAACGTGTCGTCGTCCCTGCGGCGCGTCTGCTGGGAGCTCTACGACCCGGAGATGCGCCTGGAGCAGGAGGAGGCCGGGCTCGCCCTGATGCAGTGCTTCCAGCCCCAGCTGGCCCAGTTCCAGATGCCGGCGTCCTTCCAGAAGATGACGGAGCTCCTGCGCCCGACCGAGCAGGACGACGAGTTCTGGATCGAGGAGAAGCTCGACGGCGAGCGCATCCAGATGCACATGGTCGAGGACCCGCAGCACCCGGGCGGCAGACGGTTCGGCTTCTGGTCGAGAAGGGCCAAGGAGTACACGTATCTCTACGGCGACGGGCTCGAAGACGAGAACTCGGCCCTGACGAGGCACCTTCGCGTGGCGTTCGCGCCTGGCGTGCGCAACATCATCCTCGACGGCGAGATGATCACCTGGGACATGGGGCTCGACAAGATCGTCCCCTTCGGCACGCTCAAGTCGGCGGCGCTGATGGAGCAGCAGAACCGCTCGACGTCGGACGCGGCCGGGCACCGCCCGCTCTACCGCGTCTTCGACATCCTCTACCTCAACGACAAGCAGCTGACGCAGTACACCCTGCGTGACCGCCGCCGCGCGCTCGAGCAGGCCGTCCTGCCGGTCCGCCGCCGGCTCGAGGTCCACAGCTACACGCGGACGACGTCGGCGGACGCCATCGAGCCCCTGCTGCGGGACGTCGTGGCCAACGCGTCCGAGGGCCTCGTCCTCAAGAACCCGCGGTCCATGTACCGCCTCAACAGCCGCAATGACGACTGGCTCAAGGTCAAGCCCGAGTACATGTCCGAGTTCGGCGAGTCGCTCGACTGCGTCATCGTCGGCGGGTACTTCGGCTCCGGCCGGCGCGGTGGGACGCTCTCGAGCTTCCTGTGCGGGCTGCGCGCCAGCCGGAACCACGTGCAGGCCGGCCTGGCCGGCCCGGAGAAGTGCTTCAGCTTCTTCAAGGTCGGCGGCGGGTTCCGCGTCGAGGACTACGCCGAGATCCGGCACCGCACGGACGGCAAGTGGATCGAGTGGGACCCGCAGAGCCCGCCGACCGAGTATGTCGAGCTCGGCGGCGGGGAGGCGCGGCAGTTCGAGCGGCCGGACATGTGGATCCGGCCGAGAGACTCGGTAGTCATATCGGTCAAGGCGGCCAGCGTGGGGCCCTCGGACCAGTTTGCGCGGGGTTATACGCTTCGGTTTCCGCGCTTCCGGCGGCTGCGGCTCGACCGGTCGTGGGACAGTGCGCTCTCGGTGGAGGAGTTCGAGGAGCTGAGGCAGCGCGTCGACCAGGAGGCCAAGGAGAAGTCCATGACGGTGGAGGACCGGAAGAGAAAGAAGCCCAAGCGCGTCAAGAGGGAGCTCGTCATCGCAGGTGGTCAGCACGATGACAGTAACAAGTATGTCAACAACCCCGACGCCACCGAAATACCCACTGGCTCTTCGACGGATGACAAGGCTAAGCTCTTCGACGGCCTCGACTTCTGCGTCCTCTCCGACTCCTCCCAGCGCCCCTTCAAAAAGACCAAAGCCCAGCTCGAAACCCTGATCAAAGCCCACGGCGGCACCATCTCCCAGCGCGCCGCCCCCGGGACAAGCATGATCCTCATCGGCGACAAGCGCGTCGTCAAGGTCGCCAGCCTGATGCAGGACGGCAACGCGGACATCATCCGCCCGACATGGATCCGGGACTGCCTCGCCCAGCCGGGCGGCGGGTTCGTGCTGCCGTACGAGGAGGCGCACGTGTTCCACGCGACGGAGGGGTTGCGGAGGGCGGCGCGGGAGAACGCGGATCCGTTTGGGGATAGCTACGCGCGGGATATTTCTGCGGAGGAGTTGAGGGAGGTGCTGGCGGGGATGGCGAAGCCTGAACCGGATGATCGGTCGGGATTGCTGCCGGAGGCGTCGTCGTTTTCGCTTCCGTCGTCGGGGGCGGCGGGGGCGTCGTTCAGAGTGGAGGATTTTTTGGGGCAGCTGGATGCGCATGGGAAGGATCTGTCGCGGTTGAGGGGCTTCATGTTCCGGCGGTGCGCGGTGCATATGCGTATCGCGGAGGACCTTTTCTATCACGACGACATTGACGACGACAACAGCAAGAAGAACGATCGAGGAGACGGTTCTGGCGGGCCGTTGGGGTCTGCTGGGGCGAAGCAGGCGTACCGGCTGGGCAACCTGGTCCGATACGGGGGGGGCGTGCTGCGGGACACGCTGGACGGGGATGTGACGCACGTGGTGGTGGTAGGGGACAAGAGGGAGGAGGTGGGCGCAGAGCGGGATGCGTCGGCAGGTGAGCCGGGCGTTTCTCTGAATATTATCGAGGCGGCGGATCGGGTGAGGGGGGAGCTGAGGGGGAGGGCGGAGCCGGGGCGGGGGTTGCCGCGGATAGTGACGGGGCGGTGGGTTGAGGCGAGCTGGAGGGAGAGGACGGTGCTGGATGAGGAGGGGTTTGGTGTGTAGGGTTCCGGCTGATGCAATCGAGTACGGCCTCCCACTGGGAGTCACGAAGAAAGGGGTCACAATCGCACTTCTATGAGTTCTGCGTGCGTATAGTGGTCCATTGCAGAGTTCGTCCGTGTAGTTCATTGTGACGAGTCGTTGGATGCTCTTTGATGGTCACGCAGGAGAGAGTGATCGAAGTGCTCATTGGGATTGAAAAGAGTTGTCGATGTGCTCGTTGTATTCATGCAGGAAATCTCCATCTACATCATGCCCAGTCCGCCTCGCCTGCTTCTCTCCCAGGGCCCCTTCGCTCTACCAGACAGAAAAAATCAACCGCCCGCCGAAATGAAGAAAGCAATTACAGTCGTAGTCTGTGGTCCAAAGTCCATGATGCTCCTGCTGCTCCTGATGCTTGAAACATGGTGCTCCATGGTGCTCATGGACCTTCGTGGTGCTTCTGGACCTTCGTAGTGCTGAGCAACTAGGCGGCCCTACGTGGAGAACAGACGGTCACCAATGTCGCCCAGCCCCGGCTTGAGCATTCCGTCGGGTGTGAGCTCGTGATCGACGCCCGCGATCCAGATCTCCGTTCCCTGTGGCCACTCGGCGGCAGCCCTCTGAAGGCCGGACTCTGCGCCGAGGATGGAGAGGACGATGATGCGGCGGACGCCCCACTCGCGGAGGGTGTTTATGGCGGCAGAGCAGGTGCCGCCGGTGGCGATGATGGGGTCGACGATGATGGCGAGGGAGGGGACGGCGGGGGCGGAGGAGGATTTTGGGTCGGAGGGGGCGTGGTAGGGGAGCTTGTTGTAGTATTCGACGGGGTCGAGGGTGGTGGGTTCGCGGTAGAGGCCGAGGTGGTGGACCGGGGCGGAGACGGGGAGCATTGTTTTG
>NIGD01000001.1:4071347-4085635 GCA_003055185.1 Escovopsis sp. TC
GGGGGGGGGGGGGGGGGGGGGTTAGCTGGGAACAGAGATATTGGAGAGGAGGTTGTAAGGGTAGGTTGCAAAGGGTCGAGAGGACTGACCGTCGACCATGGCGAGGCCGGAGCGGAGGATGGGGACTATGCAGATGGATGCGGGCTCGGCGACGGTGGTTGTGTATTCGAATCCGAGGGGTGTTTGGTCCTGTTCCGCGGTCAGTCTTGCCGGTGATGCTGGTGATGCTGGTGCTGGTGCTGGTGCTGGTGCTGGAAGAAGCACAGAGTCCGGGAAAAGAGGAGACCAACCTTGGGACCGTCTACGGCCTTGAGCGCCTTGCCGAGGGCCTCGCAGGCGACGATGAGGGAGATGTCATGGGCGAGGGACTTGACGTCGCGCTCGCTGGTGGCCTTGGAGCGTAACTGGGAGAGCTTCCCGCGCAAGCTGGGGTGCTCAGAGACGTGGACGTTGGGCGCGATGGGCGACATGGCGAGGCGAGGAGGATGGAGAGGGCGAGGAGGACGCGAGGGGCGGAATCAGGGGACGATGTCACAGGAGGGATGATGAAAGAGGAGAGAGACTTGGGTCTGGGAGGCTCAACAGGATGAAGTGGAGGACGAAGGGGGGGGGGAGAAGAGCTTGGTGGAGAGAAGGAGAGAGACAGAGAAAGAGAGAGAGAGAGAGAGAGAGAGGGTTCGGAGAAGGTTTGGAGGAGACTCTTGATGGATGATGGGAGGACGTTGGCCGGCCGAGCACATACTTTATGGATGCATCACGGGAACGTCGGCAGTGAGACGGGGAGGATCCGGGGGTAGAGCTGGAGGTGTGCATGGATCCAACTGCCAGGCTTGGAGTGCTCGTCGCTGGCCATCAATGCTTGCAGGGGGGAGTGTCAGAGCTGCAGCTCCCCCCTCGTCGTCGGCATCCTCCCCACGGCCCTTGGATCTGATCGGACGTCCTGGGGCGAGACAAAAGAGTCGCTTGAGGCTGGATCAGGAGGGATCAGGAGAGCGTCGGGAATGCGGGGCGGCGGTCGGTGAGGAGTCGCGTGACAGGTCTCGTGATGCGTCCCGTGACAAGGGAAACCGACAGCCACAGTGGCGTCGCGCAAATGTTTCAGCTTGAAGGGTGCATGTTCATGCTGTGGCTGGTGTCTGGTGATGCTTCAGTTTGATGTTCGCTGCAGCCAAGAAGAGCCGGGATGGTTCTGTCTCGCATACTCCGTAGATGCATCCCAACTCCCGGCCGACATGCGTGAGACCTGCTCCGTAGAGCTGCGTCTGTTGTGAGCGAGACGTCGATGACTACCGAGTACGACGATACGGAATTCGAATTCTGTCCAGGAATCCTTCCAGCAGCAAGGGGTGGCCAGCGCATCCAGCATCACCGGCCGCAGACAAGCAGAGCGAGGAGAACGTCGAGAGATCTGGTGAGGAGGAGAGATTTGTTTACGAGGAGGACGCATTCATGGAGCGTCTACGAGATCGAGTTCGAAAACGACACCCCCAGACAGGTCCCGGTCACATCCCCCTCTCCGCGATCCGCCGCCGTCATTGCCCCTTCCGCTGCCGTCGCCGCCGCCGCTGCCGCCGCCACGATCCTCCCTTGCAGGCATCATCGCCGTCATCTTCGTCAGCACCAGCATCAGCACTGGCATCCGCACTGGCGTCAGCTTCCTCCCGCGCCGCTCGGCCAGCGGATATGCCGGGTCACGGTTGAACATCGGCTCCACGAGCGGATATCACGACTTCTCAAGAGCAGACCAAGGGAGAGGCCAAAGGGCAGCATAGGTATCGCAGACGCCCGTCGGATTTTCCACTTACCAGTGGCTCCCGGTATAGGAGCTGTTTGCCCTTGCCCCCCCCCTCCCCCTCCCCTGCCTTCCCGGGCGCGTGGGGAGCCGAGACAGCAAGTCCCGGGAAATGCGCAGATGGTGTTCGACATCGTCACTCGGCCAGATAGGCGAGGGCAGGCCCTGTCCGGTCTCTCTTCTTCTTTGCGTCTCAGTCTGACGCAGCTACGAACACACGCGTGTGTTGAGTTCGAGGATACCGTGTATCGCGAGGATACCGTGGATACACGCGCGCGCGCGCAGACACACCAGTACACGAAAAGAGAGGAATTTTCGCATTGAGTGGCGACGACGACGACGACGACGACGACGACGACGGCGACGACGGCGACGACGATCAGAGCGAGGAGTGAGCTGGATCAATCGCCATCCCAATTCCCCGCAAGACGACGCACCACCGTTTGACAACAACGCAGGAGCATGAGGAGAGCCTTGCAGCGCGATGCTGACCCCGCCGCCCTGGCCGCGTCTGGTGCTCGCGCAGTGAGTGAGGAGGGCGAGGAGCAGCATGATCATGGGCATGAGCAGCAGCATGAGCAGGAGACGCCCCATCTGTGGCCGAGGCCCGGTCCCGGCTCGGGAGCCTACGACGCGCCTCCCGACTGGATCAACCTCAACGAGATCGCGGCCCCAGGGGCCACGGAGGACATTCCCCTCGCGCCCATCTACACCCGCCGCCCGTCCCTCGAGCGGACGAGGAGCCTAGTTCGAGATCAGTCGCGGAGGGCCAGCGCGGCCAGACCCGCGAGATCGTCTCGCGAGGGGGCCCCACCAGGAAGACGAGCATCAGGGGGGGGCGGAGGTGGAGCAGGGCCAGGAGCAGGTCCACAAGGAAGAGGAGGCCAGCCGATCAGACAAGTGCCGCCCCGGGAGGCGCTGCACCAGGAGCCCGTGTCGAGGCTCGCCACCAAGACGTACACCATCTGCTACCTCATCTTCTTCGCCATCTTCGGGACGCTCGCCCGCGTCGGCCTCGCGGCCCTGACGTCGTACCCGGGCAACCCCGTCGTCTTCAGCTCCGTGTGGCCCAACTTCGCGGGCTGCCTCGTCATGGGCTTTCTCACGGAGGACCGCAAGCTCTTTCGCGACGAGTGGGGGACGCCGACGTACGATCAGCTGATTGCGCTGGCCAAGCTGGAGGAGGAGGGGGGAGAGGGCGAAGATGAAGAGGAGGAGCAGCAGCAGGAGGAGGAGGAGGAGGAGCAGGAGGAGCAAAGGGGGGCCCATCAGCAGCAACAGCAGAAAAAGCGACAGCAGCAGCAGCAGCAGCAGCAGCAGCAACAACAGCAACAGCCACGCAGCCAAGGCTCGAGTCGCCCGCCGCACCCCCGACCTGGGCCCCGAGGCCGCCCCCGCTCCCCGGCCGTCGATCTCGTCGCCGCCAAAAACGCCCACCTCGCCACCAAAAAGACTATCCCCCTCTACATCGGCCTCACCACCGGCTTCTGCGGCTCCTTCACCAGCTTCTCCGCCTTCATCCGCGACGTCTTCCTCGCCCTCTCCAACTCCATCGTCTTCCCCGGCTACGACGTCCCCGTCGCCCGCAACGGCGGCTACTCCTTCATGGCCCTCGCCGCCGTCATCCTCGCCACCGTCTCCCTCTCCATCGCGGGCTTCTTCATCGGCGCCCACGTCGCCTACGCCTGCGAGCCCCTCACCCCGTCCATCCCCTTCCCCGCCACCCGCCGCCTGCTCGACCCGCTCGCCGTCCTCCTCGGCCCGGGGTGCTGGCTCGCCGCCGTGCTGCTCGCGGTCCTGCCCCCGCGCGACCGCTGGCGCGGCGAGGTGCTCTTCTCGCTCGTCTTTGCGCCGCTGGGCTGCGTGCTGCGGTTCTACCTCGCCGTGCTGCTGAACGGGAAAGTGCCCTCCTTTCCCGTGGGCACGTTCGCGGCGAATATGGGGGGAACGGCGGTGCTGGGCATGGCGTGGGATCTTGCGCACGTGCCGATCGGGGGCGTGACGGGGTGTCAGGTGCTGCAGGGGGTGGAGGATGGGTTCTGCGGGTGCTTGACGACGATCTCGACGCTGGTGCTGGAGCTGGTGAGCTTGACGAGGAGGCATGCTTATGTGTACGGGCTGACGAGCTTGGTGGTCGGCACGGCTGTTATGATTGCCATTATGGGAGGGCTGCGGTGGACGGAGGGGTTTCATGGGCTCGAGTGCCAGTCTTGAGGGCATTCAGAGACAATCTCATTCACACTTCCTATATCAAATCCATGTACGGAGTACTCGCATGTGTTTCTGAGAGAAAGAATCGGAGAGAAAAAATCGGAGGAAACGCCACGGTCACCACCGCCATCGCCATCGCCATCGCCATCGCCATCGCCATCGCCATCGCCATCGCCATCGCCATCGCCATCGCCATCGCCATCACACAACCACCATCATCATTATCATATCGCCGTCTTACCTTTCTTCTTCACCTCCTCGCCATCAAAGATTTCTTCTCCAATCCATACATAACAGTCTCCTTGATCTCCGTGTCATTGCCTCAGGGCTCTTTGTTCAGTGTGACTTGAGTCGTGATTTCTCAATACATGTACGTTTCCGCGACAACCTCCCGTTCGCCTGCCAGGTCAATCAATGGACCCTCTTCTCTTGATGCCTCGCAATTTCCACATAAACATCAAGTGCCCCTTCCGTCCCAGCCTCACCCTCGCACCAGCATCTCCATCGCCTCTATCGTCAGATTCCCCCTCTCCCCCTTTCCTCCCTTCTCAACTCTTTCGAAATCTTCATCTCAATTCACATCAGCAGGTCCTCGAAACCATTGCGTCTACTCAACCTCATCTCTGCCACAGACAAGATGGACCTCCAAACAGACACCTCGCAGCCTGTTTCTCGACCAGCAGAGACTCACATGGACCCCCAGGCAGACGGCACACAGCCCATCTCTTCCCCAGCAGGAACGCAACACAAACCACAGGCAGATTGCACACAGCATGTCCCTCGACCAGCAGGAAGGCAAATGGATTCCCAGGCATATGTCGCGCACTTGATGCCTTCCCCTGCAGAAACTCAACAAGAGTCTCGAGCAGACGCCAAGGAACCCTCCTCTTCCCCAGCAGAAACTATGAAGGACCCCCAGACAGACGCCTCGCAGCCCATCTCTCAACCGAGGGAGGCACACGCGGACTTCCAGGCAGAGCTTCTCCAGCCAGACCTCGTCCAGCCCAGCTCCCAGCCAGCGTCACTCGTTCCGCCAGCCGAATCGAATCATCCAGAATCGGATCACCAAGGCTCCCATCCAGACCTCGTCCAGCCCAGCTCACAGCCATCTTCACCCGTCCCGTCAGCTTGGTCCATCCTGCCAGCATCACTGGCCCTTCTTGCATCAATCGCCCTACTAGAGTCGCCCGTCTTGCCAGCTTCATCCGTGCTGCCAGCAGAATCGAGCCCTTCGAAAACGGAACACAAAGCCTCCCAGCCAGAGCCAAACCAGCCCAGCCATCGCCCAGCAGAGACACGCATGGACTCCCGGCAAGAGCCCATCCAGCCCAGTTCCCAGCCAACATCACCCCTTCGACCAGCGTCACCCATTCCCATAGCATCGCTCGCCTTGCCAGCATCGTCCGTCCTGCCAGCTCCACCTATCCTGCCAGCACTGCTCGCTCTGCCTGCATCCCCTATCCTGTCGTCATCGCCCGTCTTGCTTGCATCACCCTGCCCGACCGCAGGACAGAATCATCCAGAGCAGGAACATCCCACGGGCAGCCCCAGCCCCCTGGCATATCCCGACATCGACCAGATTTTGCGCGTCGGCCCCTGGCTTGCTATCGAATCTGATGATGATGACTCCTTGGATGGCCCGTTAGAGACGCCACTAGGAGACGCGGACGGTCCAGCGGTCTCGGCAGCACGGCGATTGGGCCTTTACGAAGACGACTTTCGAAACACTCACGGGTCGAAGGTTCTCGTGACGAGGCGTTGCGCGGCCGCAATCGGCCGAGTGGACTGTCCTAGGCCGTCCAAACTGCCGTGCCCGAACTGCTTCATGGTCGCGGTAAGCCGAGCACTTACGCCCCTCTTTTCCTACTCCTTGTTCTTCCTCATAGCCCAAGACAGCTGACAGCCATGAGACAGTACTGCGGCACGCAATGCCGTGAAAGAGACTGGAAATCTCACAAGTCCTCCTGTTGGCCAAAGCCTGACGGCAAAGCAACCCCCAGGCCCACATTACGCGAAAAGATCCCGAGCGAGGACGTACCATGGTGCCTGTGGGCCGCGACGGATCTTCTCAACCTCGCCGACAACGAAGGGGAAGAATTCGACGGCCATCTGTCCCTGCTCCTCGCAGAGCGTGAGTCCCCCGTCCCGAACGATCCATCCTTGTCTTCCTCCCCTCTTCCTTCGGCCTCCCTTCTCCAAGCGGAGGTGTCCAAGGCAGCGCTTGACCCGAGGGATCGGATGGCAATTGAGGGAGCTACTGCTGATGTGCCTGACGACTCGCAGGCAACGGCCTCAGACACGCCATCTACACGGCCGTGAAAGTGCCCTCGACGGCGGCACTGAGACTCTCTTTCACCATGATGGAAGAGTGCGTGGTCGCGGTCCACCGCACGATTCTTGTCCTCCTTCTCTTCTCGACGTCCGACACCGACTTCCAAATCAACGCGCAGACCGCGATCCATCTGTGGTATTCCAACGTGATGCCCCAGCCGCTGCTGCGCCGGCTCAAGCTCCTCTTACAGGATCCCCTGAGGCGCGTGTTCGCGCATCCAGCGCTCGACGACCCCAAGGTGCCGGACGAGGACATGATCGTCCAGGAAGTTGGGAAGCCTGACCGCGGGCATTTCATGCGCGTGGAGTGCCCAAAGGCGTTATGGAAAGACCTGCGCCACAAGTTCAACGGCATCGACTGTGGCGAGGCTTTGCTGGTGGGCGGTCGCGAGGCGATGAAGTCTCGTCTCGAGGATATCATGGCGCTGGCTAATGAGAGCCGGCAGGAAGCGATCAGGATGACGCCGGCGAGGATTGTGGCTCGAGATGCTTGGAAGAGGCATGGCGTCTTGCTGCCATTTGGCCAGAGCCATAAATTCTGCGATGTCGCGAACCGGCAAGTCCCCTCCCCCCCTTCCCCTTCCTGGCTCTCTAGCCTCCTCCCCTGTCATTTTTCTTGTGAAGAATGCATGAAAGGTTTCCTGATTTGTGCTGATGCCGCCCGCGAAAGCTTCCTCTGGCATGCGCATTTCAAAGGGCGGCCCAAGGGCTTCTCTCGAGAGCCGCTCAGCGACTGGCCTCTGGAGTTCTACGACTTCGACGCCGGCTGTGCGGCCAACGACGTCTACGGCAAGCTATTCTTCTACCTCGAGGACATGTTCTGCCGGTTCCAGGCCCAGCAGAGGAGGCTGTCGATGGACTTTTCGATTGTGTTCCGGCCCACAAAAGATCGTTATGCGGGCGTCCCGGAGATGTTCCACGGACAGTCCTTTGACAGGATCGATGTAAGACACGCCCTTCAGCCCTCTCAAGGGTCCTTCCCCCCCTTTCCCCCTACCCCTTTTCCCCCCGACCCTGAAAGCCAAGAACCCACCAGCGCAGCGGTCATGCGATCCATGGATCTCTTTTGCTTCGTGGGATTGGTGTGTATGCATATGCAATGCTTTGTATGCTGACTTCCGCGCGTTTCCATATGTCAAGATTGGAAATCGCTGGGATGAGGAACCTCACAGGGCTCTGATGATGTACGCTCCGTTCCTTCGCGACGTCCGGAAAAATGCGTATGCTACGATGCTGTCGATCGCGCGCAACATCACAGAAGACCATCCCAAGATCGACATGCTCTTGAAATGTCCCATGGCGGTTGTGTTCAAGCATTCAGATTCATGTGTCCAGAACATGTTGGCGGCGCCGGCGAAACCCGGCGATGCTGAATACTATAGCAAGTTTTTGAGGCACGCCTACGGCGCACTGTTTTTGCGGCCCTGGGAAACCTTATTTGATGCGTTCGTGTGGCCTGGTTTTGCCTAGGAAAACTCCCCCTTGCCCTCTATCCCTCTTTCTACCATCACGACAGGCGAGATGTCTCTTGCGCAATGTCTGCTGACTACCGCGATAGGCTCATGCTCACGAAGAGGCGCGAGAAGCTGGATGCCAAGACCGGCAATCCGATTCCCATCGGAGACCTCGAGTATATCTTTGGGCTTGAGATGAAGAGCCAAAATTCGGTGTGTCGCAGGTGGCCGAGCCGGCCGGAGCTTCGAAATGGCGTGTACCCCAACCTCCGCGGGTTCAACAGGTGGTTGGGCATTCCCCTGTTGGCGCTAGAACGGTGGCTGGAGTGGAAGAAGACAGAAGACCGTTTGGGAGAGAGGGAGGAGGCTCTCTTTGCTTGTCTGCTAGGCAGTATGCCAATCCCGTTGGTGAAAGCTGTAGTGACAGTTGTCATGGGAACTGAAGCTGGAGCTGAAGTTGAAGTTGCAGAGAATGAGGATAAGAAGAAGAAGAAGAGGAAGAAGAAGAAAAAGAAGAAGGGGAAAAGCAATGGAGAGGAGACGGGAAAGGAGACGGGGAAGGACAATGATGGGGACAATGATGGGGACAATGATGGGGACAATGAGGAGGACAATGAGGAGGACAATGAGGAGGACAATGAGGAGGAGAACGACGAGGAGAATGAGGAGGAAGAAGAGAAGAAGGATCGGAAAGGAGGACAAAGGGGGGAGGAAGGGGAGGAGGAAGAGAAGAAGCAGGGAACAGCAGGAGAAGAAGGGGAAGAAGAATAGAAGGAGAGGAAGAAACGAAGTAGAGGTGAGAAAAAGAAAAGAGAAAGATGGGGTTGGGGTAGCGATTGATGTGGAAGAAGCACTCAATGGTCTTGAGATCTTCAGACAATGCGTTTTGCCAGGAGGACATGGATATCTGTATGTAGAATGACACGCCCCGCACACGACCCCGCACGAATGAGGCTGTCCTGCCTGGGCATGGATCTCTCATCAACGGGGAAGGGGGGATGCTCAACTCCATAGAGGAAACTTGAGACCGCACCAGCGGGAGTGTGTGAAGTAGATACTGTCAGACCTGCGGAAGGCATGAGGTAGCTTTTAGGACTGAAGGTCGGTGGGAAAGAGCTTTTAAGGACGACCTCCAAGGGGCGAGGGTGGCATTACATGGATGTATCATCATGTTTCACTGAGGGACCACATCGTCTGGGTGAAGGAAAAGGCGACGGCTTGGTAGGAGGTCATCATGGTATTGCTGTCTCCATGTGAGCCTGTTTGGACGGGACAGATAGAAGAGAGAGGAGGAGAGAAGAAAGGGGGAGAATCGAGTGAGGGGAGGAAAGGGATAGCATGAAGAGAAGAGAGAAGTAGAAGGCAGAAGAGAAGAGAGAAATACGGAACGAGGGCAAGAGAAGAGGAGAAGATAATAGGAGAAGAGAAGAGGAGAGGGGGAGAGGAGAGGAGGAGAGGAGAAGAGGAGTAGAGGAGATATAGGGGGTAGTACGTCATTGTTTTGAGAATATAGCACTGGCATGGAATGAGGGAGGGGGGGTTCGAATGCGACTTCCCGCGAATCGAGGGCATCGTCTCCTTCTGTTTGGATTCCATGACGCGGTCCATCGCAGTCGCCCCTTTTCATTGTCCCGACGAGATGCGCTTGCCATTCTCGGAGGTTGCCATCCATCCATGGATCCGCACTGTGCCGGCTGCAGAAGGTACATGAGCTGTGCTTTCCGGGCATTTCGCATACATCCCGCCCCTATAGCTCAGTGGTAGAGCGTTGCACTTGTAATGCAAAGGTCCATAGTTCAATCCTGTGTGGGGGCATGTTTGTTTTCCATTTCATTTCTTTTTTCTTTTTGCGATGCCTAGAAGTTGTTTCATAGTGGAGACATCAATGCTTTCGATTCCATTGTGACCCCTCATGCCCAGGGGTCTTGATGTCGTCATCGGGAACAGTTCGTCAGGTGAAGGTTGGACCGCCCTTGCTGGCCATTGAGTGTCCTCCCCTCTGTCTCTGAGCTCTTTCGATTCCCGCCCTCTCTCGCGTTGTTGTCAATGGCGATGCTCGACGAGCTTGCTCCGTGCAGCTCCCCTTCCCCATTGCCCGGGTCTGTATCACAGTGCCTGGGTAGTACTAGCCCGCCATCCATTCAGCCTATTTGCCCATGTCTTCTCTGTACCCCGTTTCTCAGACTGCATTTGTACGCTCTTGTCTCACTCAGCGCCTACTGT
Organism: Escovopsis sp. TC; assembly: GCA_003055185.1. Taxonomy (NCBI): domain Eukaryota; kingdom Fungi; phylum Ascomycota; class Sordariomycetes; order Hypocreales; family Hypocreaceae; genus Escovopsis; species Escovopsis sp. TC. The sequence goes on from NIGD01000001.1 coordinate 4,081,359, forward strand.
AGTGTCTCGCACTCGTACTCCGCAGACCTGCTGTGAAGCTTCAAGTCTCGGCGATCCGCACTATGTCCGCGATCCGGGGCAGGGCAGGCGCGGCTGATGCCAGCTTCCTGCAGTATCACGTCTTCCCGCACACTGGCTGCCGGGAAGGAGCCGCTCGTCCTACCTTCCCGAGTTCCGCGTTGCCGCGTGATCGCGCCTGCCCCGCCACTCTGACGGCCTTGGCTGCTCCTTCTCTCTTTATCCCCACGTCTTCCTCTTCCTCCTCCTCCTCCTCCTCCTCCTCCTCCTCTTCTTCTTCTTCTTCCTCTCTTCCCCTCTTCCCCTCTTCTCCTCTTCTCCTCTTTTCTTCTTCTCCTCCTCTTCTTCTCTCCAATCTCTCCCCCATTGCCTTTCTGTGAAAACAACATCGGCTCAACCTCAGCTGGCCTGGTCTCCTCAGCTCGCTGATTGGAAGGGTCTTGTCGTGAGCGAATGAGACGACATTCGCCGACATGAATGAGAAAATCGGGCTCCCGCCCTACAACGCCCTGCATTCGGCGCCGGCTCAGGACGGGCTGAGAGGGCGCTGCTCGATGCGAGGCCGCAAGTTCGGCGGGCGTCGCTCTCGCGTCCTCAAGTTCGTCGCCGTCGCCTGCCTGGCCCTCATCGTGCTGGGCCAATGGAGGCAGTTCTGGCGGGACGAGGCTCGAGGCCCCAGGCTGTCGGCCGAGAAGCTCCATGACGACCTGCAGACCTGCCGAAGGCTTCGACACAAGCCTCAGGACCCAATCGGCCTCGGCCGCAGCAGGAACGCTCGCCACGTCGAAGGCACAAAGCCCACCCTCATCAGGAACGCCAAGATCTGGGTCGGCGAGCCTGCCCAGGGAACCACCGCCGACAACGCCAGGGCCGGCAAGGGCTGGGAGTGGATCGACGGCGACGTCTTCGTCGAGCACGGTCTGATCAAGCGGGTCGAGGCTCACATCTCCAAGAGCTCCCTTCCCCGGGACACCGTCGTCTTCGATGCCGCCGGCCGCCAGCTGACCGCCGGGATCATCGACATGCACAGCCACGCCGGCGTCGACTCGATCCCCGAGCTCTTCGGCTCCGACGACACCAACGAGGCCTCGGACGACATCACTCCCTGGGCGCGTTCCATTGACGGTGTCAACCCCTTCGATCACCAAATCGAGGTCATCAAGTCCGGCGGCGTCACCACCTCCCTCATCCTGCCCGGCTCCGCAAACAACATGGGCGGCGAGGCCTACGTCCTCAAGCTCGCCATGGGGCCCCGCAGCGGCCGCGAGGAGATCAGCGCTCAGGACATGCTGGCCGACCCGGACCGCAACTGGCGCTTCATGAAAATGGCCTGCGGCGAGAACCCCAAGCGAGTCTACGGCAGGAAGGGCCAGACGCCCGACACCCGCATGGGCGAAAGCTTCAAGTTCAGGACCGCTTTCGAGCGCGCCCGTGCCCTCATCCAGAAGCAGGACGACTGGTGCGACAAGGCCGAGGAGCTCGGCGCCGACAAGATGGACGCCTACCTGCCCCAGGAGATCCGCTGGGAGTCCCTCAGCGCCGCCCTGCGAGGCCAGGTGCACATCAACGTCCACTGCTACACCGTGCCGGATCTCGAGGCCATGGTCGACCACACCAACGAATTCCAATTCGTCGTCCGGGCCTTCCACCACGCCCACCAGACCTACCTCGCGCCCCAGATCCTCAGACGAGCTTGGGGGGGCCGCCCGCCCGCCTCGGCCCTCTTCGCCGACAACATGTTCTACAAGACGGAGGCCTCCATCGCCTCGGAGCACGCGGCCAAGATCCTGTACGACGCCAACCTCACGGCCGTCTTCGTCAGCGACAACCCGGTCCTCAACGCCCAGCACGTCCTCTTCGAGGCCGCCAAGGGCTACCACTACGGCCTGCCCTACCACGCAGCCCTCGCCGCCGTGACCTCGGGACCGGCCGAGCTGCTCGGCTTTGGGAAGCGGCTCGGCAAGATCAAGGCGGGCTTCGACGCCGACATCGTCGTGTGGGACAGCGACCCCCTCAGCGTCGGCGCCACGCCCGTTCAGGTCTGGATCGATGGCATCGCGCAGTTCCAGGAGCCCTTCGAGCTGGACAAGCCGCTCACGGGACCCGTCAAGCCGGACCTGTCTCTGGGCAGCTACGTCGAGGAGCCCACCTACCTGGGAGACGTCATCGTGAGCGGCGTGACCCGGGTCTTGCTGGACGAGAACAAGATGATCGAATCGAAAGATGAGCCGTTGGAGGTCTTCATCTCGGGCGGGAAGATCGTGTGCATGGGTCCCTGCGCGCCCCAGTACGTCTCGGCCTTCGAAGCCACCGAGCGCCGCATCGAGCTCGAGAACGGGTACCTCGTCAACTCCTTCACCGCGACGGGGGGCACCCTGGGCATCAACGAGATCGACCAGGAGGACGTCACAGACAACGGATCCAACAAGGAGACCTTTACCCGCGCGGTTGACGGGCTACAGCTCGGCGGACAGAAGCTCGAGGTCGCCGTGAGATACGGAGTGACGAAGGCCATCACGGCTCCCAAGTACACCGACGCCAAGACGCACCACGGGACCAGCGTCGGATTCCTTACCGGGGCGGCGACCGTCGCCGAGGAGGGCGCCATCTTCGCGCAGGACCTGGCCGTGCACTACACCCTCGACATCAACGCCCACGCCTCGGGGAGCTACTCGGCGGCCTTTGGCAAGCTTCGCCAGAAGCTCCTGCAGGCGGCCAAGGCAGCCAAGGCAGGGGAAACACCGGCGGAGGACGCCTTCTCCGAGGAGGCCCAGCTCCGCAGGGTGGTGGAGGGCGAGACGGTGCTGGCGCTGACGATCAACAGCGCCGACAGCACCGCGACGGCGCTGCGGATCAAGGGCGAGGTGGAGCAGGTGTCGAGGGCCGGGACGAGGATCAAGCTGGCGATTCTGGGCGGGGCCGAGGCGCACCTGGTGGCGGTGGAGCTGGCAGCGGCCGGCGCGGGCGTGGTGCTGATGCCGCTGCAGGCGCACCCGACGTCGTGGGACATGCGGCGGTCGCTGCCTGGGGCGCCGCTGAGCAACGGGACGACGATTGACGCGCTGTTGGACGCCGGGGTGACGGTGGGGGTGGGTGTGCCGGAGGACTGGTACATCCGGGACCTGGGGCTCGAGGCGGGCAAGGCGTACCACAACGGCAACGGGCGGCTGACGGAGAAGCAGGCGCTGGACCTGGTGAGCATCAACCCGCACAAGATCCTGGGGGGCGCGGCGCCGGCGGATTGGGGCACGGAGCACTTCATCGTGAGCGAGGGGAGCCCGCTGGAGATTGGGTCCAAGGTGCGGGTGGTGGGGAGCGGCCGAGGCACGGTGGCTGTGTATGTGTAGGACCACAATGAGCCGGCCTTGGTGTACTGGTATGAAGAAGCCAAAGTTGAGCAAGCCAACTGCATTGAGCAAGCCAAAGATGGATCGAGCACGCCCGGTCTACCCGTCAAATGCCCACGATGCATCCGTGCCAGTGACACAAGCAGCGTCATTGCATTTCCAACGCATGACAACGGCTTACCAAGCCGAGTCCCAGGCCCGGCCTCGGTCAACACAAGCACATGTTGCGCTTCGATCTCTGCCTGTCCTCTGATGCGAGTCGTGCCCCGACGAGCGCATCCATCCAGGGAACCCTACATCTACTACTAGTACTTGGTAGGAACTCGCAGTGCGAGTACGAGCACATCAACTCCTACGAGTACATACATAGATGATACCAAGGTGGTACTAGGAGTAGTGGTAGTATTCGCTCGGGCGCTATAAATACTACTGCATCCATGGATGGACTCGGCGCCGCGTGCTCTCGTGCCTGCATCAACTTGAACCAACAACCTCCATCTGCATCCACTCCGCGCGCCCACCATCTTCTCCCTCTTGCACCTCTTCCAATTGATCCCACGACAGCCCATTCCACGTCTCAAGTCCTGCCGGATCCCCACGCCTCGACCTCGAGACTGAAAGCCTCGCGCCGATCGCAACATCGCCATGCCTCGCGCCCCGGTCATCGTCCTCTCCCACGGCGGAGGTCAGTCGTCCCTGCATCCCCTCACCATCCACGCATCCAGTCATCCATTGTATCTTACCCTCCACAACCCTCCATCCCCACATCCATCCATCCATCCATCCACCATCCCCCCCCCCACCCCCACCCCCCAGCCCTCTAGCCAGCAACACCAGCGACCCCCCGCGCTTCCACGCTTTCTTCATACCCCGCCCCATAGCCCCCACCTCTCCCCCCTCCCCCCATACCTC